>JAVXUP010003435.1:0-68142 GCA_033070095.1 Escallonia herrerae | reverse complement strand
ATCCCCCGCTCGACTAGGGCCCACAAATCTCTCTTCCGCCCAGGATACATATTATTATGAACGCATGGGCAAACCACCAGTAACAGTACAGTACGTCAATGTATCGTCCAACCGACCAGGACCCACAATCTAACTTTTCTTCGTAGATATGAGGCACAACAACCAAACCAGAAACACCTTCTCATTCAACATAAGCTAACTTTAAAACACTACACATAGAAACATTCCATGGCATTTTTAATTTATTTTCTTATCAAACCAATTTCAGAACATCAAAAGCATAACAAATACTTAAAACTTTCATTTGATAAAATCATGTATGCATATACAAATATTAAAAACTAGGTTGTTCCGAGGAACATGGCAGAAGTACTTACTTCGATAGCTAAGCAGCTCTGGTTCTTGTTCCACACGATTTCTTCCTCATTTCCCTCTCTACTGAAGCACACATACACCTACCACTAAACACATTCACTGATTCACCACAAATGCACATGTGCCAAATTACCTAGTTGCTAAATTTTTCCTGAGTACGTAAAGTTACCAAAAAGCCCCCAAACTTGTGCCAAATTACCAAAATGCTCCCAACTCCTAACATAATCCCAAGCTTGCCCTAACTCTTGTCTATTGAAACCTTAACAATAAACCATGCAAATATTATTTACTACTGCTCAATCGTGCCTAGTTGCTAAATTTCTCCTGAGTACGTAAAGTTACCAAAAAGCCCCCAAACTTGTGCCAAATTACCAAAATGCTCCCAACACCTAACATAACCCCCAAAATAACTCAAGACACTTTTCTAAATGATTAAGTGGATTTTTAAAACAAAAAAAGACCTTTTTGAGAATTTTTCGTTCGGAACCCTAAACCGCTCCTTAAGGATCCTATTTTTAAAATATAACAAATGGCATTGGAATGTCATGAAATTTCAGACGCTCAAGCGTCTCAATAAGATCATATCACTATCAAATTTTTGGCTAAAAATATTTTTATTTACTATGCCAATTAATTCAAAAACATGTTTATAAAATAAAATTATTTGAGGTCCTTTGCATGCCGAGAAAAATCTCAGGAAATTTTATGTCAATGGTTTCACAAAAAATAAGGGGAGTTTTAGTTGCCCAATTATTTTCATAAATGGCTTAAAAACTTTTGGGCAATGGACTGATCTGTAATTCTAGAAACAACATTTTTCAACAAGTCATAGTTTTGTACACTGACCATTTTCAGGCAGAAGTATGACTAAT
The DNA here is from genome assembly GCA_033070095.1 of Escallonia herrerae. Lineage (NCBI taxonomy): Eukaryota > Viridiplantae > Streptophyta > Magnoliopsida > Escalloniales > Escalloniaceae > Escallonia > Escallonia herrerae. Next base: position 66,895 of record JAVXUP010003435.1, on the reverse strand, counting down.
CTTGGAAAACTCAAAAAAAGAGTTAAATAAGACTTGATGAGGTTTTAAAAAATATAAGAATCACAAAAACCAATGAATAATGAATTTTTTCTAGCAAATTAAAATGGTTAATAGAAATAGCACATCTCTATGCAGACCAGTTTTGTTTAATGGTTATTTTGAAGCAGAAATACTACAAATCTAAAAACAATAAACTAAAAAGTTAATGAAGACTTTCTGAGGTTTCTATAAATATAATTTTCACAAAGAACCAATGAGTAATGAATTTTTTATGACGAATCAAAGTGACTGCCAAAAACCTAAAAATTCTAGACTTGTACGATGAATTGACTTTAAGGTCATTTTCTAATATGCAAACGTGATATTCTAAGAAAACTTAAAAATAAAAAGTTGGATTGGACACAGGAAGGTTTTTGTAAAGTATAAAAATGCCTCAATCGAATTAGTAACGAAAAAGACCCTAACTCATTCTTATGCTATTGTACAACAGCCTTCTTCTCAAACACACTCATATCTCACTCTCTGAAACACACACAATACCCTCGCACTCACATCAATAACCACTTAATTCATACACCTATCTGGAACACCCAATAACCTAGCCAAAAGTAAAGAGGAAGGTTATAGATTTTTACCTTGAAATCTTCTTGCCCTAGCTTGCTTCTTCTTTCTCCTTCTCTCTCTCTGGACTTCATGTAAAAAGACAGACTAAAAAAATTTTGATGGCTGGAGCTTTACTAGGGTACCTATACTAACCCTAATAAGGAATTTTCTTAGAGACCCCTGAACCTTAATTGTTTTTGTTTCCTAAGTTTGCCTCTTGCTTTCATTAATTTCCATTAACCATCTTCATTTTATTTACAACTTATGGTCATATTAAAATGTCGCTAAATGCCCCAAATAATTTCTTCACAAGAATCATCGCTAAAGCTTGCCAATTATTTTATCCACACCAATGGTCGCTAAAGACTCCAAATAATATCACTCATAGAAGCTGTCACTAAAGAATAAATGATCAGCTAGAATTGCCATAAAACCAACTCTAAAATTTAGGGTATTACATTATCTTCCTTTTAAAGAAATTTTGTCCTCAAAATTTTGTGGTGTTCCTTAGATAACTGGTTTTAACCATGTCTGATCTCTAGTGTCTACCTTCATAACACCTCGATGCTGATATCACTAGCTTCATTTAAACGGTTGACAACGACGCATAACCAATTTCAAGTGACTTGCAATGTATATGCGCTAAACACCTCAAAGTACAGGGCTGCCCTATGTCTTTAACATACTCTAATTCACGTAGTCGCAAATATCAATATTCTTAAGTCACAAGCTCATCCATACCAGAAATGCTATCTCCCCATTTCTTCATTCATACAACTAAATCGTCGCTAAACTGCAAAGTCTCACCTAGTAAACAATTTCTAAAGTATCAAGTATATTCATCAAAATCAACCATATGTCCAATTTGAGACTAGGATATTACAAGCTCTCCCCGCTAAAAAATAATCCGCCCTCCAATTTCACAATTCTTATAATGTCTATTCACTACGTTTCTACTATAGTACTCAATACATATGTCCAATTTGAGACTAGGGTATTACAAGCTCTCCCCACTAAAAAATAATCCGCCCTCCAATTTCACAATTCTTATAATGTCTATGCACTACGTTTCTACTATAGTTCTCAATACAATAAGCAAACACTACTCAAACTGCACCGAATTTCATGCCCCACGAATACTCAAGCATAACAATTTACTTACAAATTGTAGCATCAAACTCAACCCTATCATATTATCACTTGTGTTCTAATGCTTCCTAAACATCACGAATCGATGACCTCAGTATTTAAAGTTTAATTCTTATTCCAAGTACACTCTAAGATTCGAGAGCTACGTTCACAAGATTTTTAACTAACTACATTCAAAATGCATTATCGCGTTTAACCAGTTCCAAAAGAAAACTTCCCGTAAAATTTTCTTTGTCTCTAACCTCAAGAAACAACATCACCTTCGAAAGTCTCAAGCTCCCTTGTAGAGGCTTAGCGGGCCTGCGACCAATCACAAAACTAACTCCTGGCCTCACCCGTAGGTTTGGATCGTGACAAAAATGTTATCCGACACTTAAAAAAATAAAACATAGTTGACTATTGCACCTAAATTTGTCTAGCCCTAAAAATGATAGGTGCATCCCGATTAAACAACATGATTGCATGATTAATATGCTATAAGCGATTCAGAACTGTAAAATGACATAGTTGGGTAGTATGTGCAATTTCATTCGACTTTGAATGCGATATGTTGCAGCAATATTTTTTTGGGAATTGTCACGGCACTTAATAGAGGTGTCGTCCAGATTAAATTTGGGAACGTTGACACAAACGATGCTTTGCTACATGTCTAAAGTGTTATTATATAGTAGATACTATGCAACTATGGAAGAAAGGATGTGAATATTGCATGGTTTTGTTTAGCCTATTTTGGAATTAAAGCATCATGCATTCTCGAGCTAAAGCAAAATGCACGTATAATCCTTAGCACATTGACATTAAACTTGGTTCTATTGGTATGTGCAAAAGTCATGTGTGAGGATCATAGTTGGCATGAATAGTTAGTGTGAGGTTATGATCCGACTCGTTGATTATTGCCTTATGATGTGGAGTTGTAGTGTTAATTAGCACAACTAATGTGGAGAACCTCAAAGAATTCATTAGAGGCAACATACATGCTTCAGCAAGCTGAGAAGACACAAAAACCATAACTTCTGAAATGATGAGAAATCTCCCCACATAGTTTAAAAGCCAACCTATCCATTTACAGATTGTATTAATTGGATTATACCTTATGTGATTACTGGATTGGGGTCATTGGAGATAGTAACAAGCATCAAACGTAACCCCTTTTCAATTTTTTCCATGGAACAAAAGAGAAGGAAAAAGAAAGTAAGAAATTCCAATTATATTTGTTGTAAAACGTGAACAGGGATCTTTGTCGTACAACATCCCTGCTGTAGAGCTTAAACAACAATTTGTTGTTGCTAAAAGTGCTAGCCATTTTTTCAAAAATTTATAGGGACGATCTTATGTCTCTGAAATGTAATTAGCAACTTTTCAATCTTAGCAGGGGATCTTTGAGCCATAAAATATGGACATGTAATATGGAGACGAAGTTGACAGCCCAACAGCACTCATGTATCTATCTTCTTTCACAAAGGTCATAAATTCAAGGTCATGCCCGTTGAATAAATGGCCTTGATTCTTTTATACACCACCAATATATTTGGTGTTTGGGGCATCATAAATAGGCCAGATATAAAATCCGAAGGATGGCTTTTAACCCCAGTTGAATGAAATAAGTCCATCCCATGGGGTGGGGGTTGTGGGGATAGCGCTTGCCATCCAACCATACACCAAAGGCACACCTCCACATCACTTTTCGTACTGTACGCCACCTCCATCACCCCGCTACACTATTTACAACCTTTACGACCTTACTACTGTCAGCCACCTCCATCGCCTCGCTCAACCTCACCATTGTTACCCTCCATAGTGTTGGCCACCATCATTGTCTACAACCTCCATTAGTATCCCATCGGCTTCAATTGAATTCCACCAAAAAAACCCACCACCTCAACTCGTTGTTAATATGCTTTTATTGTGATTCAATTTTTTAAAGCGCCGTGGTGGTGACCATGATGATTCACTTTTGCACTAACTCAATTTTGCTTTCTATCTGATTTTGCAAGGACTAATCCAGTCTTTTTTTGGTTTCAATGGGCAATGTTTTGGTTGGTGTTGCTTGTTGGTAGCAGGTTTAATTAATACAAAAGAGTATAAATCTAAAATTCTGCTACAGGGCTTGTAGTTCTATGGTCATCCTAAACATAGCTCATAAGTAAATCTAGAGATGGCAATTTGAGCCGCACCCAGTGGATACCGCCTTATCCCACCTTTATTCGACCGGATGTTTTTATTTTTGACTGGGATTGCTACTTGTTTTAATTTGATTTTGAATTTAACAACCAGCAATAGCTACGGGGTGATTATGTTTTTTAATATGTCCCTCCCCGCGACATGCTCTATCTTATAATGACCCACTATTTGTAAGTAGGATCTAAAATATTCAATTCTTTGTGAGTAATTTGGGACTATTTTTTGTTTTTTCTAACATATAAAAAAAATTCCCTGCTTACACTAAGAGTGTGTTTGGATATGAGATTTTAAAATGATGGGGTACTTTTAAATTTCCTCATTTTGAAATCCCTTTTTTTACGAATCCCATCATTTACAAATATCTTGTTCCAGCATTTTTATATTCTATAAATTCTAGCTGGGTACTTGCAAGTTTTTTTTTTTTTTTTGATGAGTACTAATGCATTCAAGACTTCTTTATATTGTTTTCTTTTAGCACATAGTTTTGTCTGTTAAAGTCAACTTCTAGAGACACTAGCTATAAACAAAAATATTAACCTTTTGTTGATGCGGAAAGGGGTTCGCGGTTACGTGGAAGTGCCACAAAGGATGCAGTCTGAGTCAGCTTCTAGGTAAGCAATGCGGGAGACAGCAAGGAAGGCGTAAGGGCTGAGAGCAAGGCTCCCCAGACAGGTCGCGAGGGCTGGCAGCGCCGAGCAGATAGGGGGACGACGAACGGGGCCGACAGTCGACGGTCTGTGATGAGGGTGCAGCGTCAAGGGTTCGGGGACGGGAGTCCAAGTGTGTTTCTCTCACTAGAATTCTAGAGAGAATGTCTTTTTAGAGAGAGAAAGTGAAAAGTTCAAATGAGAGAAAAGCTCTGGAAAAGCTCCAAAGTCCACTATTTATAGGCAAACATGTGCATGTGTCATAAGTTGACATGTGTCACCCCAGGGAACGACACGTCGCCAGGGGGCCAAAGCACTGATTCTCCGTTGGGACAGTCGATAACTAAGTGTGTGCTGCCCTGCCCTTGTAACATCACGCTACATGTCTGAGGAGACTGGTCATGCCGCGGTAGCATGGTCAGAGTAGCCCTTGCCCCAGCCACCAGTCCAAGCCCTTACAGAATCCCACGAGGTGCCTCAAGAGACACGCAGAGAACCTGACAGTGGTGAAGGTTACCCCTGTAGCCAACTGCCAGGCGAACTAGGCTCCATGCCCTCTACAGACCTGCTCCAGTCCCGGAGTGACCCATGGGTCATTGCCCTGGTGGAGTCGATGATCCCAAGCAACATGAGTAACATGAGTGACCATGGTCACCGCTTGGTGCTCAGGGTCCGTTGCGGTGAAGTCTTCGCATAAGAGCTCCCTGCAAGTGTGATGTCAGTGGCTTCAAGGTTGTGCCGACGATGGTTCCAGGGTTGCGAGCTCATCCTACTGTGAGGACCATAGCCCCTGGTGATTGAGCCGGCAACGGCATACAGGCCGTCCCGCGATTGATTGAACCAGCGATGGCACTAACCCCGCGATGGCGCTAAGCCCATGTTGCAGTTTGATTGAGCCGGCGACCGGCATACAGCCTGTCCCGCAGTTGATTGAGCAAGTGATGACACTAAGCCCGTGATGGTGTCAGCCCATGCCGCAGTTTGATTGAGCTGGCAACGGCATATAGCCTGTCCTGCAGTTTATTGAGCCGGCGATGGCACTACACCTGTGATGGCGCTCAGCCCATGCCGCAGTTTGATTGAGCCGGCGATGGCATACAGCTTGCCCCGTAGTTGATTAAGCCAGCGATGGCACTAAGCCTGTGATGGCGCTAAGCCCATGCCGCAGTTTGATTGAGCCGGTGATGGCATACAGCCTGGCCCGCAATTGATTGAGTCGGCGATGGCACTAAGCCCGTGATGGCGCTTAGCCCATGCCGCAGTTTGATTGAGCCGACGATGGCATACAACCTGGCCCGCAGTTGATTGAGCTAGCGATGGCACTAAGCCCGTGATGGCGCTCAGCCCATGCCGCAGTTTGATTGAGCCGGCGACGGCATACAGCCCGTCCCACAGTTGATTGAGTCGGCGATGGCACTAAGCCCGTGATGGCGCTCAGCCCATGCCGTAGTTTGATTGAGCCAGCGACGGCATACAGCCCGTCCCGCAGTTGATTGAGCCGGCGATGGCACTAAGCCCGTGATGGCGCTCACCCCATGCCGCAGTTTGATTGAGCCGGTGACGGCATACAGCCCGTCCCGCAGTTGATTCAGCTGGCGATGGCACTAAGCCAATGATGGTGCTCAGCACATGCCACAGTTTGAATGAGCCGGAGACCGCATACAGCCCGTCCTGTAGTTGATTGAGCAGGCGATGGCGCTCACCCCATGCCGCAGTTTGATTGAGCCGGCGACGGCATACAGCCCGTCCCACAGTTGATTAAGCCCGTGATGGCGCTCAGTCCATGCCGCAGTTTGATTGAGCCGGTGACGGCATACAGCCCATCCCGCAGTTGATTGAGCCGGCGATGGCACTAAGCGCGTGATGGCGCTAAGCCTATGCCGCAGGGAGAGGTCCTCGTGCCGGAGCACTGTCACGGAGCAATACTTAGGATAGTGTGCTGCCGTCGTGACGATTACCCGCGGTCGGCGATGAGCGCTAAGTGACCATTGGTGTTGAGCGCGCATGGTAGAGAGTGCGATGAATGATGTCGGGGGTTTAGGAATGACTCTTGCAAGGCAAAAGGGTGGCCGACCCCCTTGAGGAAGTGGTGGCTGACCCCTTGGGGTTGAAAGTAGGGGAGACCCCTCACAACAAGGGGGTGGCTGACCCCCTGAAGAAAGGGGTGGCTGACCCCTTAAGGAAAGGAGTGGGCGACCCCTGAAGAAAGGGGTGGCCGACCCCTTAATGAAGGGAGTGGGCGACCCCCTGAAGAAAGGGGTGGCCGACCCCCTTAGGAAGGGAGTGGCCGACCCCCTTAGAAAAGGGGTGGCCGACCCCTTAGGAAATAAGTGGCCGACCCCTTCCTTTTTCCAACAGTTTGACCGTGTTGATGTCGCTGCACTGGTGATGCCTGTGGATGCTCGAAAGGAGATGCGCTTTAACCTGGTTATGGCGTTGAATAATTGATCGTTGACTGGATGATGTGTCACGCGATGCGGGTCCCCTAGCGGGCCCTACTGGTCTGACCAGAACAAGGTATGAACATAGCCCCTTGCGTGTGGTGTGCACGAAGGGACAACCCAAGTGGACACTGCACGCATAAACGATGTGGCTAGAGCCCATCATGCTGCGAGGGCCAGAGCCCCCGGTGATTGAGCTGGAGACGGCTTACAGCCCGTCCCGCAGTTTGATTGAGCCGGCGATGGCACTAAGCCCATGATGGTGCTCAGCCCATGCCGCAGTTTGATTGAGCCGGCGACGGCATACAGCCCGTCCCGCAGTTTGATTGAGCCGGTGATGGCGCTAAGCCCATGATGGTGCTCAGCCCATGCCACAGTTTGATTGAGCTGGCGATAGCATACAGCCCGTCCCGCAGTTTGATTGAGCCGGCGATGGTGCTAAGCCCATGCCGCAGTTTGATTGAGTCGGCGACGGCATACAGCCCGTCCCGCAGTTTGAATGAGCCAACGACGGCATACAGCCCGTCCTGCAGTTTGATTGAGCCGGCGATGGCGCTAAGCCTATGATGGCGCTAAGCCTGTGATGGCGCTCAACCCATGCCGCAGTTTGATTGAGCCGGCGACGGCATACAGGCCGTCCCGCAGTTTGATTGAGCCGGCGATGGCTCTAAGCCCGTGATGGGGCTCAGCCCATGCTGCAGTTTGATTGAGCCGGACAGCATAAAGCCCGTCCCGTAGTTTGATTGAGCTGGCGATGGCGCTAAGCCCATGATGGAGCTCAGCCCATGCCGCAGTTTGATTGAGCCAGCGACGGTATACAGCCCGTCCCGCAGTTTGATTGAGCCGGCGATGGCACTAAGCCCGTGATGGCGCTCAGCCCATGCCGTAGTTTGATTGAGCTGACGACGGCATACAGCCCGTCCCACAGTTTGATTGAGCCAGCGACGGCATACAGCCCGTCCCTCAGTTTGATTGAGTCGGCGATGGCGCTAAGCCCGTGATGGCGCTCAGCCCATGCCGCAGTTTGATTGAGCCGGCGATGGCATACAGCCCATCCCGCAGTTTGATTGAGCCGGCGATGGCGCTATGCCCTTGATGGCGCTCAGCCCATGCGGCAATTTGATTGAGCCGGCGATGGCGTTAAGCTCGTGATGGCGCTCAGCCCATGGCGCAATTTGATTGAGCCGGCGACGGCATACAGCCCGTCCCGCAGTTTGATTGAGCCGGCAATGGCGCTAAGCCCTTGATGGCGCTCAGCCCATGCCGCAGTTTGATTGAGCCGGCGATGGCGCTAAGCCCGTGATGGCGCTCAGCCCATGCCGCAGTTTGATTGAGCTGGCAACGACATACAGCCCGTCCCACAGGGAGGGGTCCTTGTGCCGGAGCACTACGAACGGAGCCCCCAGAATGCCGCACACTCCGTAGAGTGGGTCGAAGCATGTTCCACGTCCATGGCGGGGGCGCATGGTATGTTGAATAGGTGTTATGGTGACGGGGGTCAGGTAATGACGTCCGGGGGACGGGGGTCACGGAGTGAGTTCTGGGCGACGGGGGTTGCGGAGATGATGTCCGGCGACGGGGGTCGTGGACATGATGTCCGGGCGACGAGGGCTGCGGACATGATGTCGGGGCGACGGGGGTCGTGGACATGAAGTTGGGTGACGGGGGTCACGGAGATGATGTCCTGGCGACGGGCGTCGCGGAGATGATGTCCGGGCGACGTGGAGATAAAGTCCGGGCGATAGGGAGATGATGTTCTGGCGTCTCAGAGATGAAGTCCGGGTGACGCAGAGATGATGCATGGGCGTCGCGGAGATGAAGTCCAGGCGACGGGGGTAGCAGAGATGATGTCCGGGCAACGGGCGTCGCGGAGACAAGGTTCACAGACAACGGACGTCGCGAGGTAGATGTTCCAACGTTCGTAAACATCGCGGAGGTGCAAAGACTTGAGAAAACAAGTGCGCGCGGGAAGGGAGGCCATAGGCCAAAGATTGGGGGAAGGCCAAGGCCACCACCCCTGGGGAGGCCGAGGCTGACCCCCTGGTGAACTTCTGGCGCGCGGACAGTAGGTCTTTTTTTTAGCGTTGACAAACTCGGGAGTTACGTTGCGACGAGCGTGTCAACGTGAAACGTACCCGCGTGACGAACAAGGTGCCAAAGCCAGGTACAAAGTGTATGAAGCGATCAAAGAACGAAAGGGACTTTGCACGAAGAGTGAACAACCGGGGGGGAAAGGCCAAGGCCAACACCCCATGGAGGCCGAGGCCGACCCCCCTATTGAGGCCGAGGCCGACCCCCCATTGAGGCCGAGGCCGACCCCCCATTGAGGCCGAGGCTGACCCCATGGGTTTGGCCAAGGCCTATGCCCTTGACCCTGTCGCTCCGGTTGCGCCAACGGTCGATGTTTTTGGTGAAAAGGTGCTTAGGTGGTCGCGGCGCGACGAATGTGGTACTATGAGTCACGGTAGCATGAAATCATTGGTGACTGAATCGTGCGTGAGGCGTGTGATGCAAAGAATGCAAGTGACTTGGGCGTGCGCACTTTGTCCGATTCAAAGCGTTGAATACTGTGCTTCTGCGGACGTGGCATGCACAATGAGACTCCAAGTGGACCTTTGAGTGCGACCAGAATAGGTTGAGAACATAATAGCCCCCTGAGTGTGGCGTGCGCGGAGGGGCAACCCCAGCGGGGGCTGCACGCATAAACACGTAGTGAGATGTTGATGTCATTTGGCCAAAAAGTTGTTGACATCGTCTTTGAGTGCGAAGGCGGGCGACAAGGGTTGCGGAGTCCGCCCCCGGACGACTAGGGGCGCGGAGACAGCCCCTTCCCCCGCGACGGGCAACGAGGGTTGTAGGAGGTGTGCACGGCGCTGGCAACGAGGGTCGCAGAGACGGCGCCCAGGCGACGAGCAATGAGGGTCGCGGAGACAGCCATCGGGCGATGGGCAACGAGTGTTGCGAGAGGTGCGCACGGTGCTGGCGATGAGGGTCGCGGAGACGGCGCCCGGGAGATGAGCGACGAGGATTGCGGAGACAGCTCCCAGGCGACGGGCAACGAGGGTTGCAGGAGGTGTGTACGGCGCTGGCGACGAGGGTCACAGAGACGGCACCCAGGCGACGAGTGACGAGGGTCGCGGAGACAGGCCCCTGGCGATGGGCAACGAGGGTTGCGAAAAGTGTGCACGGCGCTGGCGACGAGGGTCGCGGAGCCGGTACCCCGATGACGAGCGACGAGGGTTGCGGAGACAGGCCCCGGGCGATGGGCAATGAGGGTTGTGGAAGGTGCGCACGGCGCTGGCGACGAGGGTCGCGGAGCCGGCACCGCGGCGACGAGCGACGAGGTTCGCAGAGACGGCAGGTGGGCAACGAGGTCCATAGCGGAGTTGTCATGCGAATGCGTGCAATGAAGGTCGTAGAGGTGGCATGTGGGCGACGAGAGTGGCAGAGTTAGAGTGCGGGCGACGAGAGTTTTAGAACTGTCGCGTGGACATGAGTGACGAAGGTCGCAAAGATGGCCCGCGGGCGATGAGAGTCGCGAATGAGCGCGGGTGACGGGAGACACAGAGCTGTAGCACGGACGCGAGCAAAAAATGTGTGAGGCGATGAGAGTCGTAGAGCCGGCGTGCTGACGCCAGTGACGCGGGTTGCGGAAGGTGCGGACGGCGCTAACGGCGGGGTCCGCGCGGAAGGAATGCATGGCGCTGGCGACGTGGGTAAAGGAGACGGCGCCCGGGCGACGAGCGACGAGGGTCGCGGAGACAGCCCCAGGCGATGGGCAACGAGTTGCGGAGACGGTGCCGGGGCGATGGGCGATGAGGGTCGTGGAGATAGCCCCCGGGCGATGGGCCACGAGTGTTGCGGAAGGTGCGCACGATGCTGGCTATGGGGGTCGACGCGGAATGTGCGCACGGCACTGGTGATGGGGGTCGCGGAGACGGTGCCCGGGTGACGATCGATGAGGGTCGTGGAGACAACCCCCGGGCGATGGGCAACGAGTGTTGCGGAAGGTGCACACGGCGCTGGCGACGGGGGTCGCGGAGATGGTGCCCGGGTGATGAGCGATAAGGGTCGCGGAGACAGCCCCTGAGCGATGGGCAACGAGTGTTACGGAGACAGCGCCTGGGCAATGGGCAACGAGTGTTGCGGAGATGGCGCCCGGGTGACGAGCAACGAGGGTAGCGGAGACAGCCCCCGGGCAATGGGCAACGGGCCGAAGGTGTGGTGTTGTGGCGGTGGAGGCTGAATGCGGTGTTGCCTTGTGAAAATGGTGGGTGCTTTTGTTAGCGTTGTGAAAATGGTGCAAATGTATTTTTCAAACCAAAAAAAAGCAGTGAAACTAAAAAAAGGGGGGGTCGCCCCAAGTGGGGCCCCTAGTGGGCCATTGAGTGCGACCAGAATAGGTTGGGAACATAAGCCCCCTACGTGCGGCGTGCGTGGAGGGGCAACCCGAGCGGGTGCCGCACGCATAAACACGTAGTAAGATGTTGATTTCGTTTGGCCAAAAAGTGGTTGACATTGTCTTTTAGTGACGAAGGCGGGCGACGAGGGGCACGGAGACGGCGCCCAGACGACGGGCGTCGCGGAGGCGGCACCTGGGCGACGGGCAACGGGGGTCACGGAGACGGTGCCCGGGCGATGGGCAACGAGTGTTGCGAAGACGGCGCCCGGGCGACAGGCAACGGAGGGTCGGGGAGACAGCCCCCGGGCGATGGGCAACGGTCAATTGCCGGTGCTATCTGGTGCCTTGGTGTGAAGGTGGTTGTGGGGCGGGATGCCAAGGGCCGAGGGGAGTGGCCGAGGATGTGGCCTAAGGTGGTGGGGTCGGCCAAGGGTGGTGGGTCGACGAGGTAGGGGGTCAGCCAAGGGGTCGGCCAGCTGCTTGGTGGTGAGAATGGCCGTTGGTTGAAGGAAAATGGCGAAGGGTCAAGGCTGCCGCGAGCTGCCGTTGGGCTTATAGGGTCGGGGGAGAGAGGCCGAGGTGAGGGGGTCGGGGTAGCAGGGGGGTCGGCGGGGTGGTGGGGTCGGCCAAGGTGTAGCGGGGAGAAGGGCCGAAGCAAGAAAATGCAAAGGGGCAGAAGGGACGTCGGCGGCAATGGCCTGCCAGCCGTGGGGCTTACGGGTGCGGGGAAGAGGGAGAGAGAGAGGCCGAGGGGGGGTCGGCGAGGTGGGGGGTCGGGGGACCAGGGTGGTCGGCGGGGAGATCGTGGGAGAAGGAGATGCCGGGGAGGGGCTGCTGACGGTGGCCAGGCGCTGCTGTAGGGAGGCCGAGCGGTTGGCGACGGCGCAAGGCAGGTGTGGCACTAGGAGAAGAGAGAAATAGAAGGGAAATTAGGGTCGGGTCAACGGGCGGGTGGTTTGACCCGCTTAAGCTGAATAAAAAGAGAGGGGAAACGGGCCGGAGCAGGCGCTGGTCGGGGCCCTCGCGGTCGGGTTCTGCCCATCTGGGCCATCTTTTGATTTTGACTTTGGAAATAAAATTTGCAATGCGATTTTTTTTTCCTTTTTGTGGAGCCTATAAAAGGAGCATGAAAGAGGATGTAAAATTTGGAGGAAGAATAATTTTGAGGTGAAAGGGAAAGAAAGAGGGGGGTTGGGGATTGATGAAAATTTTCGTGAAAAATTTTCTAAGTGTTGGGGAGAGCACCAGAAGGTGAAAAATTTTTGTGAAAATTTTTTTAAGTGTAGAATGAGGATGAGGGTGATGACCCGACCGCAAAAAATTAAGAAATGTTTCTAAGTGTTGAAGAGTGACAAGGGCGCCGAGTGAAGTCGCGGGGGTGATGACCCGACCGTGAAAAATGAAGAAATTTTTCCAAGTGTTGAGCCCCGCTGGTGATGACCCGACCGTGAAAACTGAAGAAATTTTTCTAAGTGTTGAGCCCCCGCTGGGTGATGACCCGACCGTGAAAACTGAAGAAATTTTTCTAAGTGTTGAGCCCCGCTGGGTGATGACCCACCGTGAAAAACTGAAAAAAAATTTCTAAGTGTTGAGCCCCGCTGGGTGATGATCCGACCGTGAACACTGAAGAAATTTTTCTAAGTGTTGAGCCTCGCTGGGTGATGACCTCACCGTGAACACTGAAGAAATTTTTCTAAGTGTTGAAGATGGAGAGTGGAGCTCGGCGGTGGGTTGGCATCGACAACCGACTGAGTGACAGAAGTATGAGAGGGTTGGCAAGACGTGTTGCGTGCATGCCCATGAGGTCGCACGGCCTGAGGGGATGTTGGCTGACGGAGTTGAGACTTAGTAGCGTGGCTCGAGCCACCCCGTTCACCACGTATCAAGTCGTTGCAATGAGAGGCATGCAGAAGGGGTAGGGAGCTTGGCTTGCTTGGGGTAGGCAAGGGGTGAAGCCCCCAATAAAGTGAAACATAGCACCAAGGGTGGTGCCCTTAGAACAATATTAGCTTGAAAATTCTTCAAGTCTGGAAATGACAGCCTCTTGGATGGCTGGGTAGAGGATGTGACTGTAGTTCTGGTATCCATACGTCGCTGAGGCATGGTTACTTGGGTGTGTCAGGCAAGGAATGAACTGCACTGTTGGTAGTCTTCGTAGCCCTCCGCTGCACATGCATGGTGCCTGAGTCTGGAAGATATGCAGACTGCAACACGATGCTCACCTCCCCAGCGGAGTCGCCAAAATGTTGATGTGGAAAGGGGTTTGCGGTTACGTGGAGGTGCCACAAAGGATGCAGTCTAAGTCAGCTTCCAGGTAGGCAACGCGGGAGACAGCAAGGACGGCGTAAGGGCTGAGAGCAAGGCTCCCCAGACAGGTCGCGAGGGCTGGCAGCACCGGGCAGACAGGGGGACGACAAACGGGGCCGACAGTCGACAGTCCGTGATGAGGGTGCTCTTAACCCTAGGTTATTTAACCTAAGATTATATTTGGTTTTGATGATACCCAACATTGATGTTTATGTTGTCTAACATGCATTGAGTTGATGAAGCAATAGGAACAATCTCATACTCATGCAAATGGACTATTAGACGAGCAACTCGGTCAAAGACTCTTAACGGAACGCATCAAAGAAGGAATTCGTCGTTTGAATTTTACAATGCTTTTATTTCCTTCTTTGTAAACTAGATAGAGAGATGATTGTATCAATGACTGTATACCTAGAACTTGCCTATAGGTTTCCCTTGCATGTATAAAAGTTTTATCATTCTTTGAAAACTAGGAAACTGCATTCTCTGGAATGCAGTCGACTGCATTGGATTACAGTCAACTGCAAGTTAATGCAGTCGACTGCAATACTTCCAGTAGCCTATTACAGTCGACTGCATTGGATTACAGTCGACTGCAAGTTGGAAATTTTGAATTTCCAACGGCTACTTTGGGAATACAGTTGACTGCAATAGCCGTTTGGCGCATTTATTGCTCCACCTAATTCCAAACGGTCATATTCTTTCCCACCTCTATAAATACTCATCTTGGGCATAGTTTTGATTCATCAATTGTATTCAAAGCTCTCTTATCTTTCATATTATCAAAGATCAAAGCAATTGTTCAATCTCTCTTGGTTTTCATTATTTTCTCATCCATTTCAAGAGAGCATTTATTGTGAGCTTACATTTGAGAGATATACACTTTCATAAGTCATCATATACTCATCTCTCTTGTTCTAGTGCTTAAACTTGTACTCATCTACTTCTTGAGAGTGAAATCTTGTACACATTTCTTCATCTAAAGTTTCTTGTATCAAAGCTTGGGGTTGTCAAGCTTTGGAGCTTTGGGATTGTCAAAGCTTGTTCTTGATGTGGGCATAGCATCAAGGGTTTGTAAGAGGTTCGATCTTGACCCATAAGGAAGATCGTACTAGTGGATTCTAGGGCCTTTCAAGGGACTTCCTTGAAGGGGTGGACGTAGGCTTGTGGGTATATCAAGCCGAACCATTTAATTCTCTTTGTCAAGTATCTCTAAACCCTTCTCTCTTTACATTATCGTTTTACATTTGTGTTGAGATTTGTCTAGTTTGCTTACTTGAGTTATTGGTTTGTTGTTTGTAGCTTTCTCAAGTGTCATTCATATCCTCTCTAAGTTTGTTGTATTTACTTGTTAATTTTTAAAGTAGTCTTAAAACCCTATTCACCCCCCTCTAGGGTTATCTTTTGGTTTCAAGTGGTATCAGAGCCTCGGCTCTTGTTATATTGGGTAACGCCAAGAGAGTTAATCGATCATGGCTTACGTTGGGGGTATGGAGGGTAGCTCTACCACTAGGCCTCCATTGTTTAATGGGACCAATTATAGTGTGTGGAAAGTTAAGATGAAAATCTACTTAGAGTCTCAAGACTACGAGATGTGGGATATTGTTGAGAATGGTCCACACGTTCCGATAAAGGTGGTTGACAAGGTTGAAGAGCCAAAATCCAAATCGGAGTATAGTGATCATGATAAAAAAAAAGATGATTTGTATGAATGCTAGAGCGAAAAATTGTCTTGTTTGTGCTTTAGACACTAATGAACTCAATAGAGTCATTATGTGTAATTCCGCTAAGAGTATTTGGGATACTCTTCAACTTACTCATTAAGGGACTTCTCTCTTTAGAGATTCCAAGATGAACTTATTGTTTAGAGATTATGAGTTATTCCATATGCTTCCAAATGAATCCGTTACGGATATGAATACTCGTTTCACTAACATTGTAAACCCTTTGAAGCAATTGGACAAGTAATTCACTAATGGTGATCTTGTAAGAAAAGTGATTAGGTCCTTACCAAGAACTTGGGATGCAAAGATCACCGCCATTCAAGAATCGAAGAATCTCAATATCTTTCCTCTTGATGAATTGATATGCTCACTTATGACGTACGAAATGCAAATCAAGACCTTTGATCAAGAAGACGTCAAGAAGAAGCCTACATCAATTGCCCTTAAAGCTTCATCTTCAAACCTTGAGTCAAGCGATGATGAAGAAGAATTTGATGAAGAGGATGTTGCAATGATTGCAAAGAACTTTAAGAAGTTCATGAGGTTTAGAAGGAATGGTGGGAGAAGGCAACAAAATGCTAGCAACGAAGAGAAGCTTTGCTACAAATGCCACAAGCCAGGACACATGAAGATGGATTGTCCCATATACAAAAGGGAAAAGAAGGAAAGAAGAGATGTATGGGAAAGAGTTAAAAGGAGACAACTCTCCAAGAAAGAGAACAAAGAGAAGGAAAAAGCAATGAATGCCGAACATACTCCAACTTGGAGTGACTTCGATTCAAGTGATGAAAATGATGAGAAGAACAACAAGCAAATGTGTGCTTCATGGCAAATGATGAGGTAAGCTCTTCTTCCGGTAGTGATAGTGATAGCGAAAGCTTCGAAGATGCTTATGATAGCCTATATGAGGAATCCAATAAAATTTTTAAGAAAAATATTATTTTATCAAAAAAATTCCTTGAGGCTAATAAGCAAATTGAGAAGTTGAGAGTGAAAAATAATGAGTTGCATGCCAAGAATGATTGCATTTCCAACCATTTATATGTAAAATATGTGAATAATGACTTGGTTGAATTAATTGCTAACACTCCTAGCTCAAAACAAATCTCTTGCAAAACTTTGGTTTTAGAAAAACAAAATGAAGATTTAAAACTTGAGATTTGTGATTTGAAAAAATGTCTTCAAAAATTTGTTGATGGTCAAAACAATTTGGATGTCATGCTTGGACGCCAAAGATTTGGCCTAAACAAAGGTGGTCTTGGATTAGATCCCTTGGCCTTACCTCCTAAAATCTTTCAACAACAAGCTAGGTTGAATACTTATTCAAAACAACCAAAGAACTATTGCACACCATTTACACATTGTGGTTGGTGCAACAAGAAATGGCATACGACTAATTACTGTCCTTGTAGAATTGTTTATGTTAGAGGTAAAAAGAAGATGTGGATTGTGAAAGGTCAAGATTACAAATACAAGACTAACACCCAAGGACCAAAGAAAATATGGGTACCAAAAGTCACTACTTGATTTGTGTTTATAGGTATGTCTCAAAGCAAAATCTAGTAGCAAGAAGTGGATTCTTAATAGTGGATGCTCAAGACATATGACCGACAACATATCTCTTTTCACCTCAATTGATCTTATAGAAGGAGGAAAAGTGACCTTTGGTGACAACGCACAAGGAAAAATCAACGGTAAATGAACTATAGGTAAGGAACCACATTCAATTGAGAATGTGTTATATGTTGAAGGTTTGAAGCATAATTTGCTAAGTATTAGTCAATTTAGTGATAAAGGTTTTAGAGTAATCTTTGAGGCTTCTCGTTGCACTATACAATCCTTGAAGAATAATGAAACTATTTTGGTAGGAAATAGAGATGACAATGTTTACTCTATTCAATTGAATGATCTAGCTAACCAAGATGTCAAGTGTCTTAGTGCTATTAGTGAGACATCTTGGCTTTGGCATCGAAGACTTGGACACATGCATATGGAGCATTTGAAGGATATTTCAAGCAAAGAACTTGTGAGGGGACTCCCGAAGATCAAGTTTGAGAAAGACAAAGTATGTGATGCTTGTCAAATGGGTAAGCAAAAGAAAATCTCTCACAAACCGAAGAAAATGGTATCTACTTCTAGACCCTTGCAATTACTTCATATGGATTTATTTGGACCAATCCCTACTACTAGTTTTGGTGGTAAATCATATTGTTTTGTTATTGTTGATGACTATTCTCGCTATACTTGGACTTTCTTTTTGGCCACCAAAGTTGAATCTCTAAATGTATTCACTTCATTTGCAAAACGTGTTTAAAATCAAAAAGGATATTTGATATCCAACATTTGAAGTGATCATGGTAGAGAATTTGAAAATTCAAAAATAGGAGCCTTGTGTGATGACTTTGGGATATCACATAATTTTTCGGCTCCTAGAACTCCTCAACAAAATGGTGTTGCCGAAAGAAAGAATAGGTCTTTGCAAGAAGCGGCAAGAACAATACTTAACGAATATGGTTTACCTAAGTACTTTTGGGCGAAGGCGGTCAATTGTGCTTGTTTTGTTCTCAATAGAGTTATCTTGCGTAAAATTTTGTTAAAAACCCCTTATGAGCTTTTTAATGATAAGAAATCTAAGGTGAGCTTTTTTAGAGTCTTTGGTTGCAAATACTTTATTTTAAATACTAAGGATCACCTTAGCAAATTTGATTCCAAAATATTTGAGGGTATTTTTCTTGGCTACTCTAATAATAGTATGGCATATAGAGTCTATAATAAAAGTACTTTAGTTGTTGAAGAATACATTAATGTTACTTTTGATGAGACTAATCCTTTTCTTCGGAGGACTAATATTATTTTATCCGTGATCATGTGCAAATCACCAACTAGATTTCATGGACACAAATCACCAACTAGCGGATATCTTCACTAAACCGTTAGATGCAAAGAGGTTTACCGCTCTTAGAAGAGAACTTGGCATGTCTTCACCTATGTGACTAGGTTATTTTGTATAAATGTGCTAGTTACTCTTTACATGCTTGAGAACTTGGCATGCTTTGGTTAATTTTTTCTTTCCAAACGTCGTTGGTTTTGTTGATATTTATTTACTTTAAAAATGTTTTGCACACTTTTATTGCAATTTACATATGTATAATCATCTTTTAAGACTGATTGATTTTGTGCATTGAAGTCGACTGCATTGGTCAATACAGTCAACTGCATTGAGGAATGCAGTCGACTACGTTACGGGGGAAGGGCATAAATCGTGCCCAGATTTCCTTTTCTGCAGAAATCTTCTCTTTCTCTCTTCAAAAAGAAGCTCTCATCTCTCCTAGGACTCAATTCTCCTCCGTTTGGCTTGAAATTGACTATTTCAAGTATGGCAAGAGAGAAATGTGCACGTGCCAGTTCGTCTCGCTCACGAGCTGCACCCGAGCCCGAGCCTATCGCAGTAGAGTTTGATCAAAATCGATATCGGAACTGCGAGGCTGCCGATCGCTTTTCTGCACAACTTTCTTCACCTTTGACTCCAGGTTTGCGACTGGATACTCCATTCCTTTTCAACATAGGAGTACTTAAATGCCTTCAGGATTGTCATCTAGATCGCCTCACCGATAGGAACACTATTCTATATTATCCTGATGAAATCCGATTATTTTATGCGAATTTGACTTGGAACATTTCTTCTGAGTCATGTACCCTCTCATCCTATGTTTTTGGACGCCGCATTTCATTCTCACAATCACGTCTAGCCACTCTTCTAGACCTCCCCGATAGTGGTTTCTCTTTTTCGTTAGAAATGATCCCTGTCGCTGGTCAGTCATATTGGTTTGACCGACCTTTTACTATTGAGGAACAGCTTCGACACACACTTCATTGTCGACAGGTTCGGGTTGCGAGCAAACCCAGCCTACGTGACCTACCTCCTCTCTCTCGTCTGTTCCATCATATCATCGCTCATAACGTCATTCCTAGAACCGACGGTCTTTCACTCGTCTCTTACTTAGACGTTCAGCTCTTGACCTTCTTTCGCTCAGGCACACCACTTAACCTCCCTCGTCTCATCACGTTAAACATGATTAGGAGCGCCTCACATCCTGCCTTAGCTATACCTTATGGCCTCCTACTCACTCGCATTCTTGCTGCCTTTGACATACCTCTTCTGGGTGAGTATATTGAGGTTACTAGGCACATCGTACTAGACTGCTCTACCCTTCGTAGGAAGGGCCTTTTAGATGATCGTGACCGTTTCTTACTTGAGCCTGACTTGGAAAATGTCATTGTTAATGATGATGATGAGGATGATGGTGATGATGATGGTGATGATGATGATGGTGATGATGATGTTGCTGTTGCTGATGCTGATGATGATGCTGGGGGTGATGCCGGTGACGGGTTTGATCGTGATCCACCTCCGTTGATCATTCCGAGTACACATAAGGCGGGCACTTCTTCCGGTCCTTCTACTTCCGGATATGAAGCGATCCTCGCACGCTTAGATATGATGCAATAACATATGCATGCCAGTTTCAGTCGGATGGATCTTGCCCACAGCCAGCTCAGTCGACGCCTTTCTCGCATGGAGGATCATTGTGGGATTCAGTGTCCCGATGAGGACATCTTTCATCCCCCTTCTCCACCATCGGGTCCTTAGGCATTAGGACATGCTTTATGTTTTTTTTATGCTTATCAAACTCAATTATGTATCTCAAAAACTTATCATGGATGCTACTCTTAGTATTGCATTAGCACTCTTAATTCACGCTTCTCTTGCTGCCACTGGTTTAAAATTTATGTGCCATTTTCTTACATATGCTTGGTACACCTTTTGATGGTTATTCAAGTACTTATGTTTTCTTGTTTGAATGCCTTGTTGGCTATATTGATTATCCATGGATGGATACATAAGTTGATCACTTTCACACACACCCTTGATCTTTTTCAATGATGTCAAAAGGGGGAGAAAATATTGTTGATTCATGTGGATTTGATATGAGCATATATTTGTGGATTTGATATGAGCATATATTACTTGAGTTAGGGGGCGCCCTATATTGCTTAAGATAGGGGAGCCTTTTATGATTTCTTCTCATGACCCCTTATGGTTTATAATTGAGATTGTCATGCTTCTTTGCGTTCATTATCAAATAATATCTCATATTATTTGAATCAATGTTTGTCATCATCAAAAAGGGGGAGATTGTTAACCCTACGGTTATTTAACCTAAAATTATATTTGGTTTTGATGATACCCAACATTGATGTTTATGTTGTCTAACATGCATTGAGTTGATGAAGCAATAGAAACAATCTCATACTCATGCAAACGGACTATTAGACGAGCAACTCGGTCAAAGACTCTCAACAGAACACATCAAAGAAGGAATTCGTCGTTTGAATTTTACAATGCTTTTATTTCCTTCTTTGTAAACTAGATAGAGAGATGATCGTATCAATGACTGTATACCTAGAACTTGCCCGTAGGTTTCCCTTGCATGCATAAAAGTTTTTTCATTCTTTGAAAACTAAGAAACTGCATTCTCTGGAATGTAGTCAACTGCATTGGATTGTAGTCGACTGCAAGTTGGGCAGTAAGGTATTACAGTCGACTGCTTTATAATGCAGTCGACTGCAATACTTCCAGTAGCCTATTACAGTCGACTGCAAGTTGGAAATTTTGAATTTCCAACGGCTACTTTGGGAATACAGTCGACTGCAATGGGACATTGCAGTCGACTGTAATAGCCGTTTGGCGCATTTATTGCTCCACCCAGTGTTATTAAAGGCGCAGGCGCACCTAAGGCGCAAAAGGTCCCCGGAGCCTAGGCGCAAGGCGCAGGCGCGCGCCTTTTCGAAGCGAGGCGCAATATTAAATTAAATAAAAATAAATAAATAATAATACACTAAAACAATAAATTATGTAAAAAAAAATAAGAACAAGACAATTAACAAACTTCCAAACATTAGAAAAAGTTTCAAGTTCCATCACGCAATAATTTGACAAGTTTCCAACATAAGAGAAGTTTTAAATCCGCTGACATATAACAACTCACCAAACATTAAGTGAACATAACACCACCATCCTCATCATCGTTAAGAGCCAAGGCAGCAACACTTTCTTCAAATGGAATCAAACAACCGTCTACATAGTCAATTTCGTAAACTAAAAGAGGAAAAAATTTGCTGCAATTGACACTCAATTGTTGTTACGTACAATCAATTGCTTTCACAAACACCTCTCAAAATACATTTCCTAAAGCTACTTTTCAAGCATAACTGCTCATATTACAAACCACATTTATCAAGTATTTATCGATATTAATCAGCAAGAAACAATTCTGCTGTTCAAATGGCAGCCAAAAATCTTTTTGTGCTAAATGAAAAAAAATTCAAAGCTAACATCAAGTTTGAAAACCCAACTGGTTACCTAACAAGTCAGCAACCAAAGTTCCAAACTTTTTCGAAGGGGCACTGAAGAGCAGGGCAGCAGGCGCTGCAGGCCAGCGACTGGAGCGCAGACGCCGGAGGAAAGGAGAGATATGCCGGCGACTGAAGAGCAGCGCAGCAGGCTGCTGAAGCAGGCGCTACAGGCCAGCGACTGGAGCGCAGATGCCGGAGGAAAAGAGGGATGCGCCGGCAAGCAGAGACAGGAGTGCGACGGCCGATGGCGAAGAACTGATTTGGGTCTTTGATTCTTGGGTCGCGACGCGAGGTGAGAGACCGCGAGAGAGATAGAGAGCTTGGGCGGTGAGAGACCGCGAGAGAGACAGAGAGCTTGGGCGTGAATCAGAAGGGGGTCTTGACTTGGTAAAGACAAACAGGAAAAAAAAAATCGACGGCCCACCACCCATGTGAACAAAATCCAACGGCTACAAAGTCTGGCGCCTAGCTTGGCGCCTCCACCCCCGCTGTGCGCCTAGCGCCTTGGCGCCTGGGCGCACGAGGCGCGCGCCTCCTTGAACGCGCTGCGCCTAGGCCTAGGCGAGGCGCTCTATGTGAGCCTTACTGCGCCTGGCGCCTAGGCGCGCGCCTAGGCGCGCTTTTAATAACACTGGCTCCACCTAATTCCAAACGGTCATATTCTTTCCCACCTCTATAAATACTCATCTTGGGCATAGTTTTGATTCATCAATTGCATTCAAAGCTCTCTTATCTTTCATATTATTAAAGATCAAAGCAATTGTTCAATCTCTCTTAGTTTTCATTATTTTTCTCATCCATTTCAAGAGAGCATTTATTGTGAGCTTACATTTGAGAGATATACACTTTCATAAGTCATCATATACTCATCTCTCTTGTTCTAGTGCTTAAACTTGTACTCATCTACTTCTTGAGAGTGAAATCTTGTACACATTTCTTCATCTAAAGTTTCTTGTATCAAAGCTTGGGGTTGTCAAGCTTTGGAGCTTTGGGATTGTCAAAGCTTGTTCTTGATGTGGGCATAGCATCAAGGGTTTGTAAGAGGTTCGATCTTGACCCGTAAGGAAGATCATACTAGTGGATTCTAGGGCCTTTCAAGGGACTTCCTTGAAGGGGTGGACGTAGGCTTGTGGGTATATCAAGCCGAATCATTTAATTCTCTTTGTCAAGTATCTCTAAACCCTTCTCTCTTTACATTATCATTTTACATTTGTGTTGAGATTTGTCTAGTTTGCTTACTTGAGTTATTGGTTTGTTGTTTGTAGCTTTCTCAAGTGTCATTCATATCCTCTCTAAGTTTGTTGTATTTACTTGTTAATTTTTAAAGTAGTCTTAAAACCCTATTCACCCCCCTCTAGGGTTATCTTTTGGTTTCAGGTGCAACGTCGAGGGTTCGGGGACGGGAGTCCAAGTGTGTTTCTCTCACTAGAATTCTAGAGAGAATGTCTTTTTAGAGAGAGAAAGTGAAAAGTTCAAATGAGAGAAAAAGCTCTGAAAAAGCTCCAAAGTCCACTATTTATAGGCAAAAATGTGCATGTGTCATAAGTTGACATGTGTCACCCCTTGGGAAGGACACGTCGCCAGGGGGGCCAAAGCACTGATTCTCCGTTGGGACTGCCGATCCCTAAGTGCGTGCTGCCCTGCCCTTGCAACATCTCTCTGCCTGTCTAAGGAGATTGGTCATGCTGCGGTAGCATGGTCAGAGTAGCCCGTTGCCCCAGCCACCAGTCCAAGCCCTTACTGAATCCCACGATGTGCGTCAAGAGACGTGCAGAGAACCTGACAGCGGTGAGGGTTCCCATGTAGCCAACTGCCAGGCGAACTAGGCGCGATGCCCTCCAAAGACCTGCTCCAGTCCCGAAGTGACCCGTGGGTCATTGCCCTGGTGGAGTCGATGATCCCAAACAACATGAATAACATGAGCGACCATGGTCATCGCTTGGTGCTTAGGGTCCCTTGCGGTGAAGTCTTCGCATAGGAGCTCCCTACAAGTGTGATGTCAGTGGCTTCAAGGTTATGCCGACGATGGTTCTAGGGTTGCGAGCTCATCCTACTGTGAGGACCATAACCCCTGGTGATTGAGCTGGTGACGACATACAGCCCGTCCCGCGGTTGATTGAGCCGGCGATGGCACTAAGCCCGTGATGGCGCTAAGCCCATGCCGCAGTTTGATTAAGATGACGACGGCATACAACCCGTCCGGCAGTTGATTGAGCTGGCAATGGCACTAACCCGTGATGGCGCTCAGCCCATGCCGCAGTTTGATTGAGACGGCGACGGCATACAGCCCGCCCCGCAGTTGATTAAGCCGGTGATGGCACTAAGCCCGTGATGGCGCTAAGCCCATGCCGCAATTTGATTGAGTCGACGACGGCATACAGCCCATCCCGCAGTTGATTGAGCCGGCGATGGCACTAAGCCCGTGATGGCGCTCAGCCCATGCCGCAGTTTTGATTGAGCCAACGACGGCATACAGCCCGTCCCGCAGTTGATTGAGCCGGTGATGGCACTAAGCCCGTGATGGCGCTCAGTCCATGTCGTAGTTTGATTGAGACGGCGACGACATACAGCCCGTCCCGCAGCTGATTGAGCCAGCGATGGCACTAAGCCCGTGATGGCGCTCATCCCATGCCGCAGTTTGATTGAGGCAGCGACGGCGTACAGCCCGTCCCGCAGTTGATTGAGCCGGCGATGGCACTAAGCCCGTGATGGCGCTCAGTCCATGCCACAGTTTGATTGAGCCGGCGACGGCATACAGCCCGTCCCGTAGTTGATTGAGCAGGCGATGGCACTAAGCCCGTGATGGCGCTCAGCCATGCCACAGTTTGATTAGGATGCTTCTTAATAAAGATATGCATCCCGTTCATCATATTTTCTCAAATTATATTTTTGTCCCCTTAACTTTCCAAAATTTCATTTTAACCCCCAAAACCACACTTACCCCCCCCCCCTATTTAGCTCCCTAATACTTCATCATCACCAACATATTGCTACCTAATAAAAATAGCACCCCCCTAATTAATCAAACTCACGGTTAGATTAATTTTCGGTATTTTTCGGGGTATCACACCCTCCCCCCTTAAATAAATTTCGTCCTCGAAATAGGGACAAACCTCATTTTGCAACTTGGTGCGGACATTATTACCACATTAACGCCTTGGGTTTCAAGGTACTTCCTTGACCGCATGATTTTCCCCAATCAACTTTGACCACCAACATTCACGTAAAACATGTTCCTTCTTACAGGCCTTCTTCGTTGGCGCCTCCTAATATGAGATATTATCTCGAATTTCAACTTGTTCTAACTAGATCCCATGCATAGAATTGGGATAAGACTTCCCCAACATTGACACGTGATACACGTTACGCAATTAACTCAATCCTGAACGTAGATCGAGTTTGTATGCTATCTTCTCAATCCCTGGCAGGATTTTAAACGGTCCGATGAACCTCAGACTCAACATCCTCCACTTCCTGAATCACAGGATTATAATGTACTAGTCATCTACTTCAAACTCCAACATCCTACGCCTTTTATCAGCATAGCTTTTCTGCTAATTTTGCGCAATAAGATTTCTCTTTTAGATATCGATCACCTTGTTTTCTATTTCTTTGCACAGTCTCGTGCGAAACAGTCTCGACTCTAACCACACTCTACAAATAAGTGTGTGACATCTTCGGCCATACAACACTCCATAAAGAGCTATTTTTCTTTGCTCGACCGATAACCATTTTTATAGGAGAATTCGACTAGGGGTAACTTTTTACCCCATGCTTTGCCAAAATAATTAATGCAGGCCCTCAACACTCTCTCAGTATTCATATCATACATCTTAATTAGCCACATGTCTGAGGAAAAAGGCCGTCCTCATGGTCAACTTTGTTTTCATTTCTTTTTGAAAACTTTTCCAAACCTTAAAGATGAACCTTGCGTCTCTATCGGACACAATAGTTATTGAAACTCCATAACAACTAACCACTTGCTTAACATAAGTTTGGGTAAGTCGCTCAGAAAAATATTCTTCCTAGATAAAATAAAGCGGGGCATCTTCGTCAACGTATTCACTATAACCCTTATAGAGGTAGTAGATCTCTTAGTTGTTCGTGGTAACCTTAACACCAAAATTCATTGTAATGTGTTCCCGCTTCCTGCTAGACCCCCAAAGCTTTTATTCGTAACTTAAAGTTCATTTTCGTCTCCTCTGAGTAAATCGACACTTAAAACTATGAGTGCCCTTCCCAATTCCTTTCCTCAATTCATCATTAGGCGGAACATACATCTAACCTTCACATTGTAACTACCATCCTCATCACAATCAAGATTTCTTTTTACTCATTTCAGATCCCCGCTAGATCTCAACATCCTTTCATCTTGGCCTTAAACTTCTTTGATTTAATTAGGATGCACTGATCGCATTTCCATGTGAAGCAAACTATTACTTCATTTTCTTCTTACTCGAACTTTGATTTCGAGTTGTTCACATTCTTACTAACTAGGCCTAACAATCATCGCAGTCAGTTTCTCCGATAAGGCATCTTAGAGAGACTGTCACTTACTCTTCAATAACCTCCGATTGAGTTTAAGAAACTACTGATCTCAACGCTAATTTTTACGATGTTCCTCAGTTGTCACCTTTTCAACTTTTCCCAGATCTCCTAACCTGCTTCTACATTAACCTCATACATCCAATTTTCTTAGTCAAAATTCACATTCCTCGAATTTCACATACAACTTAGGTTTCTTAAAATTTGCCAAACTTGCCATTACGCAAGTTCTCTTTTGCCTTTAGTATCATTCACAAAGTCACCAATAAGGTTACGACACAATTTTAAGTGCTCCCAAAACCTAATTCATCAAATTCATAGATGCCACCAGGGCATTAATTAATCCACATGGCATCTCTGTTCCTAGAGACAATCTTGACCATTTCATCCCTCCTCATTCATTATATGGCGATGACCCGTTCTAAGGTCAACCACAGAAAGGAAACACTTAGCATCCTACAACTGATCTATATATCATCTAAGTCAGGCAATGAGTAATTATTCCTAACTATTACCTTATTCAGCTTCTGATAACCAATACATAGTCTCAAAAACCTCTCCTTCCTTTTTTGCTTCAATGACCATCACTCTCCTTTAGAGCACCTCCGTTCACTATATCTTGGTTGTTAACATTTAAAACAACCTCTTTTGATTTATCTTAAATATTAGCTCAGCAGCTTACTCACATGTATAAGGCATTCTGCAATTGCCTTAACATAGTCCGAACCCTCAGGCCTCAATTCACATTATCCAAATTCTCAACATGTTTCAATCTAATAAAAATAGCACCCCCCCCCCCCTAATTAATCAAACTCACGGTTAGATTAATTTTCGATATTTTCCAGGGTATCACAACTCATTAAGTTAACATGTCACTTAAAACCTTGGTAGATGGCTTCTTGTCCTTAGAAAAAAATTGATGAGACAAAATACGACTTTACTTTATTAACATATAAAAGACGGTTAAAAATGTTCTAAAAATTGGGTTGTCTTTTGCTTATTTTATTTGCAAAAACAAAATAGTTTTTGATTGTTCAGAGTTTTATTTTTATTTGTAATCACAAAATCACGGAGACATAATAAATATGGGAATTTTGTGATAAAGACAAATTAGCAAGAAATGTTGTGTAAATATTATTAAAACAGTTAAACTTATCTTCATATTTTCTGTGTTTTGAGGTTTTACTTGATTTATGAACTTTTCCCTTGAAAGTGGTTTGAGTCCGTAACAAAGTCAATTGGCATCATATATTATATTAGTTGGACACATCTCATTTGATCGTGTCCGCTAATAATTCCCTTTCCGTGTCCATCTCTCGTGTCAGAAAAAAGTAAAGGGAAGAAAGTGAAAAACCAATCACCTTTGTTTGTAAAGGTAAGGTATCTTTGATATTGATAGTGATAGTGATTCTCCTTTCTTTTGGAGAGTAAACAAATAGTGGAGTACTAGTTATCATTTCTTGACTGTGAACCCAAATGATTGTCGTCCCCCACCACCACCAAACCATACCCTCGCTCCTCTTAACTCTTCTATAAGGATTAAGTTTTGGCCACTATACTTACACTCATTTGCAAAAAGGCCTCCTTTAGTTCTAAAATGCGCAAAAACTTGCCACAACAAGCTCAAATTTTGCACATTAACCATAATTTTTACAGAATTATTAGAACAGTATTAATACCCTTATGAAACTGCACTTTGATCCCCCTTTACTTTAAATTTTGTAAACCTTACTTTCCTCTACTTCCTCCGTATCATTGAATTCTAGTTCATTGACACTTATGCCGTAATCTCTTTCATTAATGTTCAAAATCATGATTTGAAAAAAATTGGTTTAAATAGTAAAGTTTCACCATGAGAAAGTCATTGTAAAATCCCGTCTTACACCCATACAACATAAGAACAAAATCATGCTTTTTGAAAAAGAATTTGGTTTAAATTATAGTTGCATTATAAGAAACGGTTATATATTCCAGTCATAACACCCATACAAAATAAAGAACAAAGTTTCTACAAAAGCCAAACTAATAAAAGTAAATTTTTCTTAAATTTTGGAAAACTGAACATGTACATGCTTATCATGCCATTTTTCACTTTCTATTCATTTACTTAAACTTATAGCGCCTCTTCTACCGTCATCCACCCCCACCGTAACGTGCAAAATCAAGACCACCTTAACTTTGGTAATTACCACCATCACGCACCAAATTGTACCTCTAACCAAGATGATCACGGATGCCACCACCGCCACCCCCAAATTGTACCTCTTCTACCATGTCGAAGCTTATCATAATATTAGGGAAAACTGCACTTTGGGAACCCTGTACGACACTATCGTACCCACCACCACAATGCCCGTCGCATCCACCCACCACGTCGACAACAACCGTGCATACCACTAGGGGTGCAACTTGGGACGGGCAACCCGTGCCAGCCCGCAAAAATATGGGTATAGACTTACTTTTGTAGTGACCATGGTGGACGTGAGCTCAAAATTTTGAGGCCGTAGAAAATATGGGCTGGATATGGGCAAAGGTTTCTACAGCCCGTCCAGCCCATGGGAAAACCAGCCGGTCTAACTATTATATGATATAAATTACAATCATATATATATATATATATATATATATATTCATGTTACAATATATTTATTTTGTTTCCTTTAATCATTAGAAACGGTAGATCACATAAATCTATACAATCTCGACCGTCAAACTCTTAACCTAATAGAATTCAATTTCTAGTTGTTTTGTACTTTCTGAACTCTTAACCCCCACTTCAACGAAGTCAAAGCCTCAAAGCGAAAAGTATACTTATATTTTTGTCTTATTTTTCTGAACCAAGTTGAGCGATGGTTTTTCACTTTTTGTTCATGTTTAGATATCTTTAAAAACTTTACTTTTCCTACTTTTTTTTAAAATTATAGGATTGGAGACTCATGTCTTTCTCTCTCATTTTATCCCAGGTATTTGTTTCCATGCTTATATGTAAGTTCATTTTTAGATTTTAATGTACTTTTTTTCATTATCATGAATAAATTGTAGAGTTGGATGGTCAATGACATGTTTTAAAATTATTTTTTAAAAAAAGTAATTCGTAACCATGGACAACTCGTGGACAGCCCACGTCTAGCCCATGTCCACCAAAATTTTGATGGACTTGGAGTGGACACATATTATTTGGCTCGTAGGTGAGCTGAGCTGGACATGGGCACGGCTTTTGGAGAGCGGGCTAGTCATGATCTAACCCTTGACCCGTCCAGCCCGCCCATGTTGCACCCCTAATCACTGTCCCCACCATGACCCTAAATCACCTACCACGGCGACACTACCGTATCGACCCCGACACTACCTTACCCACCACCACACCGTCACACCCACCGCAACACCACATCGCCCACCATCTCGACATTGCCATACCCACCACAACACTATCATACCAACCATTATACCACCGCACCCACCATGACACTGCATCAACCACCACCACGAGACTATCGTGCCAACCACCACACTGCCGCACCCACCACGACGCCCCATCAACCACCATCAAGACACTATGGTACTCACCACCACACCGTCGCACCTAGCACCAATATATGATAGAAACCATCCTTATAACCACCATAGCCACCACCAACCACCACAAATCATCCCACTGCAACACCAAAGATCCCCTGCCATGATCCACAGCCATACACACTATCACGTCGCGACAGCTAGCACCGAACCATGATAAGAAGCACCCTTACAACCACCAAAGCCATCACCATCAACCAACGACCATCAATCACCACAAATAGCCTACCCAATGCCACCCACCTCAATCCCCTACCATGATCTACAACTGTCACCCAAAAAAAAAGTGGTTAACCCTTATTGAAATTTGATTTAAAAAATGGTTAATTTTAATTTTGTTAAACAACATAGGCTGTTGTATAATAAAATATGCCTTTCTCTAGAAAACCCAACTCAATGCTATTGCCACCCCCGGTATCCACCAGTATTTGGTGCAATGGTAGCTCTTCTTTGGTTTTATAGGAGTTCTTTTTTTTCTTATTTTCCTCTCGTTTTTTTTTTTGTTGCAAATTGTAGTGAATGTTAGGAGCAAGAGGTTACAACAGGTTTTGATTGGTTTAGAAAATATAGAGTGTTTTTCTCTTTAGTCTTTATATGATCAATTTATAAAATTTCTAATAAAATTTGTTACTTTTACATTTTTTTAAGGAAAAAAATGGTAGAAAACACAATAACTCGTCTAGTACGTAGTTTTCAGCCGATATCACTTTTATCAGTCGGATACAACCAGCACAGAGCGATATTTTAACTGGTATAAAATATAAGGGATATAATAGTAGAAGATGATAGTCGTACGTATCGGTCGGTACCGGTACGGTATTCATAATTATACTAAATCTACTTTCAGATCTAGCTCTTTAGTCAAGTGGTTCAAATGCTCATAAATCGTTATCTAGAAATAAAAATGTCATTGCAAGAAACCGTTGTTACTATACTTTTAGCTACTTTCAGGTCTTGCTCTTTGGTCAAGGGGTACATATGCTCATGAATCGTAATCTAGAAATAAAAATGTCATTGCAACATCTGCAACTGCATCAATCACCAAAACTCAACTTCAAAAGAATGAGCTCTTTGAAAAAATGATCAAATTCTTACCTATATAACTGAACCGTTATGCTTGAAGATCAGAACATTACAATCAACTGAATTTGAGCAATAAACAGCCAATATCTACACAATTCACTGTTAAGCCTCAATTTTTCAGTATCTTAAGAATGACCATAGGACAACTTTGAAACCCTATAGTAAATAGAGCTTAGTTGTCCAATTCCTCAAGCATGACCTTAGATTTTCTATACAATTACTCCATCTAAAATAGAGTTTGGTCTCAATTTAAACGAATTGAAAACTTTAGGATAGGCATTGCAGCTCAAGCCAAGATAACTTTTGGGAAAATCATTACCGAAATACACATAGATACCCAGACACATACATAAAATTAAGGTTTGAAACACAGAGAAATCAAACCTAGAAAATTGTCGTCATTGCTGTACAAACCCTAGCTAGATATTTCACCATCATCAGAACCCTATATCGTCGGCACTACTGTCAGAAACCTTGATCGTCGTGGCCGTCTTTGTCACAACAGTAGATCTTTGTCATTGTCGTCTGCACAGTAGATTATTTTTGCCATGGCCAGGTTGAAGCAAGGAGAATAGAGAAGGAAGCTCATCATAGCTGCCATGGCGAGGTCTAGAGAAGAAAGAAGAACAGAGCTCAGAGAAAGAGCGTGGTGTCGAGTATCGACTGTGAGTTGAGAGACAAAAATAGTGGCTTGGATTAAATGCACATAAAACCCCATACTTTGGGGTCATTTACACGGAACACCCCAGGGTTTGAATTTTGATTCCCACCACCCCAAACTTCCAATTTTGGTGCACATAGCACCATTTGACAGTTGAAATTCAAAATCTGAGGACGGCTGTTATAATTTCAAGGTTAAAATGGGCACTTCAATGAAATGTCCTTGTTGGCAGCCACATCACCCAAACGCCTCGCTCGGCGGTAAAAATGGGCGTCAGTTCTATCGGCAAGGGCGTCGACACGATGGGGGTCTCTTGGAAGGCATCAGTACTGATCATGCGGTGGGGGACCTGGCCGATGATGGCTACGAGGGGGATGCTGTCGAGGAGGACGTCGACAAGGTCGCTGACGAGGTTGGTGGCGTTGGCAAGACCGCTGACGAGGTTTATCGGCAAGGGCATCGACAATACGGTTGGGGACCTGGCCGGTGATGGCTACGGGGGGGACGCTGTCGAGGAGGGTGTCGGCAAGGCCGTTGACGAGGTTCATCGGCAAGGGTGTAGGCAATACTGCGGGGGACCTGGCTGGTGATGGCTACGAGGGGGACGCTGTCGAGGAGGGCGTCGGCAAGGTCGCTGACGAGTTGGTGGCGCCGGTAAGGCCGCTGACGAGGTTCGTTGGCAAGGGTGTTGGGTTTGCAAGTGAAATTAGATGAGAGAGAGATAGAGGGTCTGACTTGGAGAGAGAATATTAGGTCGGCAGTGTGTTTATGGAGGAAGTTACCTTTGTGCCCTTTGGCTTCTAACAGACATCCTAAAAAATTGACTAAAAACCGTTAAATAGTGCTATGTGCACCAAAATTGGAAGTTTGGGGTGGTAAGAATCAAAATTCAAACCCTGGGGTGTTCCGTGTAAATGACCCCAAAGTATGGGGTTTTATGTGCATTTAATCCTGGCAACTATAATGGCTTGGAATGGTAAGTTTGATGTTGGCCTTAAGAATTGAAATGTATTTTTAATTTCTTAGAATTAAACATGAATTGTAATTCTAATTTTGAATAAGCCGTCCAAACAGCTGAATTATAATTCTTAGGTTGCAATTCCAAAATCAATCTCAATTCCAAGATTAATTTCGCCATCAAATCGGGTCCTTAAATTTTTCTAGACCTTTCTTTATGCTTAATCCCTCCCTGTTCATGACAATCCATGTACATTCCTTCTTACACAAAGTACATCCATGCATCTCTAAGTACATTCGGTTAGTAGCAATTGAAAATGGTGTACTTACCCGCAATAGCTAATTAATTTTCATTTAGGTAACTGTAACGCCCCAGAAAATCCGGAGCTCCGCCGCCCCAAACTCCCAGGTCGTTAACCTACCGGATCACATCAAACCTGTCAAATCTAACACATACTCTAATTCATCCAATTCAGCATAATTGTAATGCCCCCAAAAATTCAGAGCTCCGCCGCCCCAAACTCCCGGGTCGTTAACCTACCGGATCACATCAAACCTATCAAATCTGACACATACTCTAATTCATCCAATTCAGCATCAACTCAGACTTCCCAAAATACTAGATTACAAGCTGTTTAGCTTAAACTACTACAGCTCAAGTCCTTTGCAATACAAATTTCTAAGAAGTAAATTAACACTACCGACCCGCGCTGGGGTCTCGCTATACAGTTGTGATGGGCTCATCGGAATCTCACTCGGACTCTAAATCCCATTCCTGAGCAACCTACTAGTGATCCAAACCTGCAGAAAGGAATCAAACGAAGGTGAGCTTTTAAGAGCTCAGTATGGTCGTACAAGGACCAATGAAAGAATTATAAACGATTCCAAGAATCCAACTGACAAAGATTTCTAGAAAACTTCAACGAACTAAACAACTCAATGATTTTCAAAATGATCAAAATTCATCATAAATAAATATCGAAATAGACAAATACTATCACAATGGGTTCCAAAACAATCAGTAAAAGATCCTTTTTCCAAAGTCATCATTTTCAAAATACAACAGAGTTTTCTCAAGGTATTTCAAACGTACACAGATCATCAGAGATAGGTCTTTCCAAAATACACTGAATTTCTCAGGATTTTAACCCAAGCACAAATTATTTTAACGAATACTTTCTAGTCATTACCGTAGTAGTCACGTCAATATACAAAACAAAGAAAATAAAAATCAACGTTGATCTTGGGGCGATTGCAATGCCATTCCGGCAAGCTAATCAGAGTGTACACATGCATAATGTACCAAAATACTAGTCCACTTGGGTACTAGCCTGCTTTTCCTGTAGGATTCAGACCAGCCTTATTACGCCCTCCCACAGAACGGAAACCCAGGTCAACCCAAAAAAATCAACAATATCAATGAGGTTTAACATAAGCTCAATCACCGAAATCAATTTGGATTCCAATAACAAAATCATGCTGACATAAGTCAGCATTTGAAATTTTTAGAAGAAATCAAAATTTTCAGAAGAAAATCACAGATAAACAACAAAACAATTGCGAATCATTATCGAATTCTAAGCACAACAATCCGAAAGAACGGATACAGGCAATTGTCAAATTTGCCCAGCACGCAATAACAGGCGAGCATCACTAGATTTCTAAATAATCGATCCAGGTTCAATATTAGGGTTTTTTGGACAAGAACATGCTGATATCAATGCATACTTCAGAGTTCGACATTAGTCGTAAGTAATTCAAAGGAGTACTTACAAGTACGAGTTATTAGATAAGGGTTCAGACAGAAGTCCTTACCCAGGGTTCAGATAGAATCCCTTACTTGGATTCGCAGCTAGCTTATCCTAACCAGAAGTCTTTAGCTTAAACTTAAACAGAATAATTGAATCATTAGAACGCAGCCTATAGTACAATATTATAACTTAATATGGATTCACACATGCTCTAAAAATGAACCTCCCTCACCGCGCATGTAAAATTATCAAAATGCTTTTAGGTGTAAAATTATCAAAATGCCCCTCTCGGACTTAAATCACCCAAACGGTCTTTTCGTAGGTAGAATCACCCAAATGACCTTATTGTGTGTCAATTTACACAAATATACCTTTTACATGTAAAATTACAAAATACCCCTCGGGTGGTAAATTATCAAAATACCCCCGTTACACTTAAATCATCAAAATGACCTTTTCGTAAGCAAAATCACTAAAATATACTTACCGTATATAAATTTACTCAAAATACCCTTTATGGGTAAAATTATCAAAATACCCCCTAGGTGGCAAATTACCAAAAATGCCCCTGGGGGTTTTTGACACCAAAAAATCCCAAAACATCTTAATATCCTATTTTAAGCATCTTGATATCATTTATGTAGTAAAAAGGCTTTTAGAAAATTTTCGCCAGAAAATCTCGAACTGGTGTCCGGACCAAGGGTTAAAAGGTCAGTTTCGCAAAAAATACCTATCGGTCTCAGAATGACCCGAAATTTTAGAATATGAACTATATCAGTAAAATAAGATCTTTATAAAATTTTCAAATCAAAATAACTTGGTTTGCTATGCTAAATAATTCAATAAATTTCTTTAATTGGTACCCCAATTTAGCGCTCTTCTTAGATCCCAAAAACTTTCAAAGCGTAACTCTTATAAAAATATTTGGGGTTACAGTTTTGGACATTGCCTAATTTTGCTCCTAGATATTTATAAAAATTGGATTAAGAACTGCCTAGTCATTTTTCTACCTTTAGCGACGAAAATAATCACTGTTCACATTATTCACATGCACTAGTTCACCTAATTTCACACACTCTTCTTCTCCCACAATCTACTGCCATGACCCATCACCCACACACTCACAGACTTCACAACACACACACACACACACACACACTACTTCACTCTCAATACCCTAAATCCCTAAGAATCCACTACACTAACTTAACTCATTCACTTACACATATTTATATGCACATCACTCACACACTAACTCACTGAACTTCATAAACCCATCTGCTTTCATACAGCCGAATCCATTAACCCACTAAACAAAGCTATACATAGGCCTTCCCTTGAAACACTACACAATTATACACTTAAGGTTTATAATCACTCACATTCGTACATTTGAAGTACACAGACCCACATTGACACACACTAAACACACTGCCCAGCTCACTCGTGCAAGAACACCCTCGCCGCACACACTGAAACACGGTCCTCCTTGCCTTACCTCATCTCACATGCACCCAAAACATTCACCAACTCACCCCAACAGATTCTATACGCAATTTCACCTATAGATCCACACACCCGAACACCCATTTATGGTAATCATACTGTGATTCTTCCTGCCCTTCCTCTGCCGAGCTTCCCCACATCCGTTAACCTTAAACTCTCGTACAAATCTCCAACACCCCACTCTTCACCCACCATTACACCTACATGTACCATTATATACACACAAACTTACGCTGCCACGCTCGCATGTATATATATATATATATATATATATATATATATATATATATATACATATATATATATATGTATATATATATATATATATATGTATCACCAACTCACATGGTGTATTCACAGAGAAAGAATAGCACACACTATAACACAACTAAACCCTAGAATCACACATTTACTTGCGAAAACAAGGCTAAGAGCATTACCACTTCAAACTTCTTCTTTTCTCTGATTTGTTTTTCCTCCACAGTCGAGCTTCTTCTTCTTCCTCTATTTTTTTCTTTTGTTTTTTGTTCTGTTTTCTCGCTTAGCTTCTTTCTCTCTTGTTTTTTTTCCCTTTCCCTTTCTTTCACCCGAAGGCTTTATTCTCCACTATAAAATTATATAGTTAGCTTAGTCACCTAAGCTAGTAGGAGCTGTCAAACAACTAATAAAGTCTCTAAATTAGATTTTATAAAATTGTACAATGGACCTCCTATTTTTACCTATTTACAAAAAGAACCCGTTAACTCTTTTTTTTTTTTTACATCTCTACATATATTGCCGCTTCTAAAAATATTATAATTATTAGTTTTTACGCACTCAAAAGATTCGCGCTAAGTAAAAGAAAAAAAATGCGGATATTACAGTAACACAAAGAGCACATCATTATTGACGACCCTATTCTTTTGGTATAATAAATGAAGCAAGCAGAAATGGTAGCAAATATACATGGTTTGCTGAAAACGGTGCTGATGTTTTAGGCAAGGATGACGAGATTTAGTATGAGATGTAAAGCTCACTAAGAAGTGTACAACACCCTTTATGTATATTGAAGGATCTCAGGATATTAGTTTTAAGGCTATGGAGGAATTGTTTAGTGGGAGCAGTTGTTCTATTGGCTGCTAATTAAATGTGCTGGTGTTATTATTATTATTATTATTATTATTATTATTATTATTATTATTATTATTATTATTTTCAACTGGAACCACCGGGCGATCTCTTGATGTTACTTTATGCACTTCAATTGCACTTGTTAGTGGCAATGTGATATCATGAGTTTTCTATCAGATGGTGTTGGGAAAAAAAGTGAAGGTTTAAGTTTTGGTGTTAGATTTGCTCAATCCATGGTAAATCCCTTGATCTTTTATCTGTTTCTCTTGTCCTCTGTCAGTTCAATTCTAGGAAAAATATTTTAGGGTTAAATACAAAGTTGTTCCCTGTAATATAGACATATCTGCAGTTCACTCCCCTTAATTGTAACTTTGATTATAATGTCTCTTGTAATTGACAAAATCATTGCAAAACCGTTCTTTGTTCCAAAATGCCCCTTATAATAAGCATGTGCAGTGCATGTTGATAAAGTAAGGGTCAAAATGTCATTTTAGATTAAGTAAAAACTTTCTTTTAATTTGTTTCTAAATTTTGTTTTATCACTCTATTTCTTAACCCCCAACCCTTCTTAGTTGGTGACTAGCCTCCACCGCAATAGCAAGTTCCACAAGCAGTTGTGCAGATCAAATCCCACAACTGGATTCACCTCCTGCTCCAATCTCCTCTATGTTTTATTAGCTGGATTCACAAATAAAGATGGCAACTACGCAGACAAAGCCACAAATGGATTTTCAGCCCGACATTTTTGGTGATCATCCTCCACGGCAACAGCAAGTCACCAACTACCTCCTCCACCATACGCACTACCTTCACTGCCAACCCCATATCCATTGCACAAAAAAATGAAGGCTGGTTATGAAATTATTAACTTGTCTTGAAAGTGGTTTGAGTTCATATGGAAGTGAATTGACATTGCACAAAATTGTTTTTCACAACATTTCACTCGGTTGTGGTGGCTGATAACTTTATCCAGCCAACCCCATATCCATCTCTTGTCATAGCAAGAAAAGGGGGAAAAGGTAAGAAATCAATCGTCTTTATTTGTAAAGGAAGGTATCAGTGTTCCTCTTTTCATTTTTGAGCAAACATATAGGAGTATCTGTTATTTCTTAACTCTCAACCCCAATAATCACCTTCACCTCACCCACCTAACTTTGGCTTAGAATCTTTTCCACAATAATGATAGAAGCATAGCGGGAAGCAAAGGTCGGCTCTACCTAGACGTAAGAAAATAACTGAAAAAAGGGAAAAGCATAGATGTAGATTTTAGTAATAGCCGATATAGTATTGATACTCGGGAAAGAGGTAATTATAAGACCTTGTGCAGGAATTGGTTTAAACTTTCGCAGACAAGGTAGGCACCACCACTTGCACATCCACTTTCACTTATTCTTACTAGAAATGTACTTAAATAGGGATCCATTTCCATGCATAATCCAAGGGCTATGTTTGACAAAACTTTTTTTTTTTTTCAGTTTTTAAAGAGCAGCTTAATTCTTTTTTTTTTTTTTACAAAAACAAGTGGGTGTTTGATAACTTTTTTTTTTTAGTTTTTTTTGGGTGTTTGGTAACCCCTTTTATTTAGGGTGGTTTGCGGTGGCGGTGGTGGAGCGTAGCGGTGGTCGATGGTGGTGATGGCTGGCGTTGGTCGCTTGCAGAAGGTCGGCCCTTGTTGCAGCAGTCACCGGCAGTGGCTACCGACGGCTGGAAGTGGCTGTCGGTGGTGGCTGCCGGCGGTGGGCGGTGGCTGCTGGTCGGCGGTGGTGGCCGGAGGTGGTTACCGGCGGCGGGAGGTGGCTGTCAGGCGGCGATGGGCGATGGCTGCCGGTGGCTATCGACGGCCAGAGGTGGCTATCGGGCGGCGGTGGGTGCGTTGTTGTGGAGGTCTCAAAAAAAAAATTAAGTGAATTCTCTTTTTTTTTACTCTACAATTTAAAAAGTGATTTTTTAAATTGAAAAAAAAATGGTTACCAAACGCTCCTTTTTTCCAATTTTTAAAATTGAAAAAAAAAGAGCAAAAAAAAAAAAGAATGTCAAACCTAACCTTGCGTTAAAATATCCTAAATCTAGCATGTTAAATAAAGTCATACTTGCAAAGGAGTAGTAGTATTGACCGGTTCAAATTCACTTAATATTCATAAAATCTATACAACGCTCCTTTTGTAAAACTATAATACTGAGTAAGGCGATGTTTATTAGGAGAGCATTGAGGGCATGTTTCAAAGTGATGTAGATTTATAAAATTGACGGTACAATCATCCTAAATACATCACAATATGTAGAAATCTTAGGGCTCGTACGCTTATGAAATTTTTTCTATATTCTGTATTCTGTTTTTGTTTTTCAGACTTTAGCATTCAGTTCTAAAATTGAATTTTGTACTTTTAGTTTTTTCTATATCTATTTTTTCAATTTTTCTTGTACGTTTATCATTCTCATTCTCATTTTTACCAACTTTTTTGGATCCATTCTTGTATGTTTTTAATATTTTCTACAATATTTCTTCCGTGGGCCTGGCCTTCTTCCCCTTCCATTTCCCCTTCACGAGTTCCCTTTCCCTTTCCTCTTCCCCTTCCCCTTCCATGTTCCTACCTCTGTGTGTCCCCCTTTTCCTTCCCCTTCCCCTTCATTACCCTCACCGTAATCCCATCAAATACCCCACAACTCCCTCTCCACTACCGACCACAGCAAGGCGACAGTCCAGCCACCGCCACACCACCACCACATCAAGTCCGTAGCTGCGCCAGCACCACAGCTCAACCATTGTTCTGTTGCCGCCACATCATCACGGACACAACCCCACCAGCACCACATCACGACCGTAACCCCGCGCTGACCCAACAACCCACCACCATAACCAATCACCCCTTCCACCACCATCGTGAACCAACTACCCACCACAATCGCCACAATCAATCACCCCTTCCATCAAACTGTGAACTCAAAGAAAATGGCAGATTGGTCAAATTTCAAAGAGAATCACACCTACAATCACACATAAATCTGGTAAGTGTGTGCGTGTGTGTATTGGGATGAGGTGAGGGAGGGGGAACGTGTTGTGTGTGTCTGTGCAACGATGAAGGTGGTTGTGGGTTTAGGTTTAGGTATGCCGATCACTGCAACGGCGTCGTTAGGGAGTCCCCATCGAAGTCCATCTCTGATGCCGATCACTGCAACGGCGTCTGCTTCATACTCCTACCTCCTACTCCGGCTTCCCTGTCATTCATTGGAAAAATGGAGGGGATAGAGAGAGAGAGAGAAAGAGAGCTAGGCGGCAGGTCAGAGAACATGAACAGTGGATTTTGGATTTGTATTCTCCGACACAAAGAATACAAATCGTGAGAAAAGGTGAAAACACCCTTTAGGTGTTTTCACCTTTTTTGCTACTATTTGGATATTTTACTCAAAATGAATACAGAAAAAGATAAAAGTACGTAAAAAAAGGTATCTTTTTCATCATCATTACAAAAACGAAAACAGAATTTTGTAAACGTAAGGACCCTTACTTTCTCCGGTCAACATTTCAGATTTCCAAGTAAACATCATTACTCAGGTGTATATATTACTACCATTTTGGCTCTGTTACATAAGATTTTTCTAATATTACGAGATAGTCAGAGCATAAGAATTTACTCATGTAATGAAGTCACATGCACTTGTAATGAAGTTTGAATAGTTATATACTCCTATAAGTTAATTATTAGGGAAAAAGAAACTAAAACAAATGTGGACTGAAGTGTAAATGTGGACTGAAGTGTGGATGTGAGGATCAAAGCAAATGTGGACTGAAAGAGTATTGACCACATCTATCTCAAACTCAGACGCATAAAACCATTTTTGTTTTTTGGTAGCTATGCCTAAGAATGGATTAACTATATATATGGATTACCTATATATATATATATATATATATATATATATATATATATATATATATATATATAGGGAGCCGATCCCTGTCTACCGGTGGGACAAAACCCAACCGCAACAAGTTGCGGTTGGAATAAATTGTCATGGGGCCCACAAAAACCCAACCGCAACACTGTGTTGCAGTTGGAATAATTTGCAAAAAGTAAACCAAAAGCCAACCGTAACAAAGTGTTGCGGTTCACTCCGGATGGGCCCCCTTCCCCCGCCACGTGGTGTCCCCCCTCCCCCCTTCCCCCCTTCCCCCCATTTCCATGCCCAACCGCAACTCTTTGTTGCGGTTGGCATGATGACTTCAATGGGCCAACCGCAACAAAGAGTTGCGGTCCCCCCTGGATGGCCCCCCCCGCCCCACGTGGTGTCCCCCGTGATGCCCCCCTTACCCCATGGCCCCCCTCCCCGCATGGTCCCCCCTCCCCCCTTGATGCCCCCTTCCCCATGGCCCCCCTTCCCCCTCCCGTGATGCCACGTGGTGTCCTTTCCCCGTCCTTTTTCCTGCCCTCCCCCCTCCTTTTTTTTCCA
This sequence comes from Escallonia herrerae, assembly GCA_033070095.1. Classification (NCBI taxonomy): domain Eukaryota; kingdom Viridiplantae; phylum Streptophyta; class Magnoliopsida; order Escalloniales; family Escalloniaceae; genus Escallonia; species Escallonia herrerae. Next base: position 25,386 of record JAVXUP010003435.1, on the reverse strand, counting down.
AAGGCAGCTCAAAGCTTGGCCGCAGAGTCTTTTGCCATTTTTTTTCTTTCACAACCTTTGACTGCTCACTCACGGATATTTTTTTCTCTGTCTTCTTTCTTCTCTCTCCCTCACTTTTTTTTCTTTATAATCCCTCCTCCCTGAACCCTTTCTTCCACTCTCCATCATCTTTACCAACTGTCTTCATACTCCATATCTCACCTACCTACTCTCCACAACAATACAAACAAAAAAAATTTACGCTAGAAGATCGGTGGATAACCGCTAGAAGATCGGTGGATTTTTCTTTAAATATATCAAGTCAAAACAAGTAAGTATTTTAAATTTTCTTATAATTCAATGTTAATTTCAAATTTCAAAAATAGTCATTGTAGACTCAAATCAAAGATAACGAAAATACAAATTGAAGGAAACAAAAATCAGATCAATCGGAGATCGGATGAGCGGCATTACATTTATAGATTTCAAAATAGCGATTTTTTAGGGCGTCAAAATTAGGATTTTTCACGAATTTATAAAAAATAGCTAGAGCTAGATTTTGCCAAAGTACAAAAAGAGACCCTAGTTATTTTTAAAAGATCTATATCAGGAAAAAATTTTAGATTTTTCCAAAGACTGGAAAGGGGTTAACTGATACGGGAAACCTTGTAACTTTGCAGTGTAATTTAAAATATCAAGCTAGTGCGATTTCGCGCGAAACTTTTATGAGAACCCTAGGATGTTGGGAAGTTCCATCCCCCAGGAATTCGGGCCATTCCGAAGTCGTTAGCTATTTTTTTGGCCGAACGGGCTTTTAAGCGCTCGATCCGGACACCGGTTCGGAATTTTTGGGCGAAAAGTCCGTAGAATACTTTTTAGATCAAGAATGAATTCGGGAAGCTTAAAAAAGCATTTCAAAGCACTTTTGAGATTGTTCTGATGCCAGGGGCATTTTGGTAATTTGCCACCCCGAGAGGGGTATTTTGGTAATTTTACGATGTTAAGTTTTTCAAAGGACTTTTTAGTCCAGAAATGTAAGTAAAACACCTGAAATGTTGTTTTGAAGCTGGTTTGGGGCGTTAGGGTGATAATGAACCTCCAGGGGCATTTCGGTAATTTGCCGCTCATCGGGGGTATTTTGGTAATTGAACATTGTAACACAACTGGAGGAAATAATTTTTAACACTATGTGTGTTCCTAGGGTGTAACACTATGTGTGTTTAATGTGAATACGAAACGTAATTGTCGCTAAAGGTGAAAACTTAATTAGACAGTTTTTCACGAATTTATTAAAAATAGCTAGAGCTAGATTTTGCAAAGTGCAAAAAAGAGACCCTAGTTATTTTTAAAAGATCTATATCAGGGAAAAATTTCAGATTTTTTCAAAGACTGGAAAGGGGTTAACTGATACGGGGAACCTTGTAACTTTGCAGTGTAATTTAAAATATCAAGCTAGCGCGATTTCGCACGAACTTTTATGAGAACCCTAGGATGTTGGGAAGTTCCTTTGCCCAGGAATTCGGGCCATTCCGAAGTCGTTAGCTATTATTTTGGCCAACGGACTTTTAAGCGCTCGATCCGGACACCGGTTCGGGATTTTTGGGCAAAAAGTCCGTAGGATACTTTTTAGATCAAGAATGAATTTGGGAAGCTTAAAATAGCATTTCAAAGCACTTTTGAGATTGTTCTGATGCCAGGGGCATTTTGGTAATTTGCCACCCCGAGAGGGGTATTTTGGTAATTTTACGGTGTTAAGTTTTTCAAAGGACTTTTTAGTCCAGAAATGTAAGTAAAACACCTGAAAGGTTGTTTTGAAGCTGGTTTGGGGCGTTAGGGTGATAATGAACCCCCGGGGGCATTTCGGTAATTTGCCGCTCATCGGGGGTATTTTGGTAATTGAACATTGTAAAATTTTCTGCAACTGGAGGAAAGAGTCTTTATTTTTATTTTATTTAATTCTATGACTTGTTGAGAATGATATAATTTTTATTTTTTAGATTTCAGTATAAATATGGATGCAACTGGAGGAAATACTTTTTGTGAAGATTCTGATCCACCTTACTTGGGTCAAGTTTTTCAAACACTGGACGAAGTTGAAGCATACTATAGAGCATATTCGAAAACGATAGGTTTCGGTATTAGAACTAAGACGACTAGAAAACGGGCGAATACAGATCAAATTTGTGGAAGACTATTTGAGTGTCATAGAGGAGCACCGTATGTACCCCCGGTTGTTCGGATCAGTGACGAAGGGCCATCAAGACAAAGAAAACGGGACACATTTCCGGGTACCGGCTGCAAGGCCCATGTGTATGCAGTACACCGGAAAAATGAAAACCATTGGGTTGTGACGGGAGTGGAGTTGAGCCATAATCATCAGTTGATGACCCCTAGTAAGATTGGTCAAATTCATCAACACCGAGAAATAAGCGCGGCACACAGACAACTGATATTTACAATGGCCGAGGCTAAAATTCCACCTTCTAGAATGATGGGGGTTTTCTCAAGCCAGGCTGGGGGACAAGTTGAGTTTCAACGAAGTAGACCTTCGAAATGAACTTCGTGCTCAGAGGAGAGAGTCATTCGGTAAGAGTGATTCTCAAGCTACACTTGATATCTTCAGTCACCTTCAGAGTGAGAATTCTGGCTTTTTCTATAGTCTCCAACTGGATGATGAGAACCGCATTAGTACTATATTTTGGGCGGATGCCCGTTCTAGAGCTGCTTACCAAAATTTTGGGGAACCACCACATACCGCACAAATAAGTACTCTATGCCTTTTGCTCCGTTCACCGGGGTGAACCACCACTATCAGTCAATCTTGTTTGGCTTTGCCCTGCTTAGGGATGAGACGGAGGAGTCATTTACGTGGTTATTTGAAACGTGGCTTAAAGCAATGTATCATATTCCTCCAAAGACCATCATCACCGACCAAGATCTGGCAATGAAAAATGCAATCGCTAAGGTCCTTCCAGATACTCACCATGGCCTGTGCACATGGCACATAAGCAACAAATATCCCGAACGGCTTCAAAATGTATATGCAAACCATCCGACATTCAAGACTGACTTTAATACATGTGTGAAGAAATCGTTGACGGTAGACGTGTTCGAGGAGAGGTGGGCCAAGTTAATGGATGATTACCATTTGCACAATCATGAATGGTTACAATCGTTGTATGAGATCAAGACACAGTGGGTCGGTGCCTACACCAAGAAGGTTTTTGCAGCCGGAATGACTACGACCTCGAGAAGCGAAGGTATGAATGCATTCTTTGATGGGTACGTAGGCCATTCTTCAAGTATAACAGAGTTCGTACTAGAGATGCAGAAAGCCCTTGACAAGCAATTTTTCCTTGAGAGAGAAGCCGACGCGGCTACATTTTACAGAGAAAGAGCCATAGTAGTTTTTTCACCTTTGGAGGCTCATGCGGCTCAAGTCTATACCAAGAAAATGTTTAGACAGTTTCAAGAGGAACTACAAAAGTCGAATCAATATAGCATGACAAAGTTGCACGAGTATTCCACCAGAGTGATCAAGGTTTATGCTTTGACAAATGTGACGAATTTCGCCAATCCGTGCTCTTTGTCAGCTCTGAGGAGCAGAAGACATTTTACCGTAGTAGCTTATATGGACACGGGGTTGGTTAATTGCAACTGTCAACTATTTGAGTATAAAGGTATACTTTGTCGACACGCGTTGAGGGTTTTTAGAGCCAAGAATGCTCGTGAAATCCCTCCACAGTATATCTTGGAACGGTGGACGAAGGAAGCCAATAGAGTCCACGGTCACATTCCTTACGTGCCCAATGTTTCAATTGATTTCGAGCAATCTGAGACGCTGCGATATAATCACACGTATCATATTTGAGCACATCTGAGCGAGCTATGTAGTCCATGTACTTGAGGACGTAAATCTCGCAATCATGACTGTTATATTGCTTTGGTCGGTTTTCTATCGTCACGACCGTCCAAGGATCTATCATTGTTTTGCTCGTGATGGCTTCCCCCTTAAAATGTCGACACGCTAGTAGAATGATAGTAGTCTGCATCCAACAATAAAAAAAGTTATCAAGCCTATGTAACAAGAAGAATAAACAATGAGTGAAGGTCAAGATATAAACTAACCACCGTATTGATGTACGTGGAGTACATCTGCGCCAGCTACCGACCAGGTCCGTCTTCCCTTAGGCTATCGTATATGTGGACCACTTTATTCTCTGGAAAGAGAACTAATAGGAAGAAGTGGCTTGCATGAAGAGCAGGTAGCATGATTACGTTCGCCTCAGCTGTGTGACATTGATAGTTTGCGTTCAAGTAGAAAAGCACGTTTGCAGATGGTTGCCATTCACCCTTGCTTGTCCCTTGCTTCCTCCTCTATTCTGTGAACTACTTCATGCTATTCACCATGAAGGGGATAACAAAAGAGGCATACATGTTGAGCTTCAAGTTTGGCAGGGGTTATAATTTTGCTCTCTAACACGCAGCAGATCTATATAAGCGTCAATGAGAAAATTCAAAATATCTGTGTTCGGCGCCAACAGTCTTAGATCAGAGTAAGCTAGGAATGAAGCAACAGGAAAGTCTGCTGTAGCGATTGGCTCATGCCCAAAGTAGTGCCGGTCGATCCAATCCCTTTTGGCCGGACTCAATGGCTTCGTCGGTTGTCCTTTATCCGACCGGATGCTTGGGCGCGATGCCTGGATTCCTACTTGGGTCACCTGAATCTGGGGCTGAGAGTCGTACGCGTCAGGAGGCAAGCGAGTAGACGGCTCCCACACCTGACTCTGGGGCTGAGAGTCGTACGCGTCAGGAGGCAAGTGACTAGACGGCTCCCACACCTGACTCTGGGGCTGATAGTCGTACGCGTCAGGAGGCAAGCGACTAGACGGCTCCCCTTGGTAACCCCGGTACGCAAGACTAAAGTTTTGAACTTCAGTCTTGTACCTCTCAATGGACCTCTTGAGATTGTCAGGAGCCTGCGCGACAAACCAGTCAAACCCCTCCAACTGCTTGAACACCTCAGTGCCCTGGTCAACCTAAAAAAATGCATACAAAATATGGCTAATCATTTCAGGCATGGTAGATAAGGTGCGCAAATAAAAAATGAAACAACACTAGCATGACTTACAATGTTCAATGCCCAGAACTGGTCATAGATCTCACGTGGCGCATACGATGTCTTCCTCGCCTGGGAAGGGCGATTCACCCTCGTGCGCGTCACCTTGAGAAACCATTGCAGTACTCCTCAATGCTGATGCTGTCGACCTTCAGCGATACAAGGCTATCATATGTTTCTTGCCAAGTATTCCACTGTTGCACCTCGTCGCTCAACAAATTCAAGGCATCAGGCACCTCGAAGTTCGGCCCTCGACCACTCCTGTATGGCCGCATGTCTACAGCGGGTTTTGGTATCCCTTGTAGACAGCCAGCTTGCCTCATAGCTCGATCGGGCATCTGAAACTCACATACTTTGAAGTGAATAAGCGGCACCCGAACCAAACCTGCCAGCACGTACGACACCGGAAGTTGCCAACACCACTCATCCAACCGATGCATCACCTTGCTATATGGCTGCCACGTCACCTGGGATGCATTGAGTATCTCTAGTTCCCCTGATAGAACTTTAGATGGTGGTGCGGGTCTACCCGTCTCCTCCGGTTGGTCGTAGGCCCCCAGGCCCACACCCTAGGCCACGTCTCATCGGAATATTCCCCGGGGTTGTGGACGACCCATGGGTAGCCTCTCGTAAGACCAAACCTGTGAATGCAAACATTATTTGGAATTAGCACATTAATGCACGAATATATTGACACGTCAACCAAGAAAATAAATGCTCAAACCTGTAATAGAGTGAGGCAGGCGGCAATGGACTTGGCACCCTTTCTCGTAGCTTTGTGCAGTGCTCGATATAGGTGCGCAAGGACAGCTGAACCCCACGAATACGAGTATACCTCCTCAAGATCCTCCAAGAACACCATATACTTCGGATGCACCGTGTTTTTCGAATGCGTCGGAAGTAATATGGCTCCAATAATATACATAAGGAATGCTTTCGTATACGTCACGAAATCGTGAGGAGTGTATTCATCCGGTAGCACGCCATACTGCTCTCTCAGCCATTTAAGTTTGATGTCGTTCGTTGTAAGAGCTTTCCTCGGAATTCCTGGGAAATACTGCCTAGCCATCTTCGCTATGGATGCAGACGTTTTGCTCGAAGTAATGGGTTTGCCGTGACATGGGATTCCAAGTATAAATCCGACGTCCTCTAATGTAATAGTCATTTCACCAAACCGGAAGTGAAATGAGTTCGTCTCGCTCCTCCATCGTTCAACTAGAGCGGATATAAGGCAATCGTCGTGTCGAGACCAAATCCCGGGATCGGTGAACATAGATAAATTTTGACGGTGTAATAGCTGTATTTGTTCCTCGTTTAGTACCCACTCATCGTGGTGACTTGTGCTTTGAATTGTTTCCAAAACACCCCTATCGACACCGTCAAATACGTGCCTCGCGACGTGGTCATCGTCATCGTATAGGATTGATGTATCATGAGGTCCGCGTTGAAATCCATATATCTAAGAACAAAATATAATCGTAAACCAACTTAGCATCCATAATATTTATATTCCAAAACTATAAACTGGATCTTTAACCTAGCTTACCAATGCATTAGCAATAGTCATTATCTCATTATTTCAATGTATTAAAACAATTCCTCACTTCTCACCACTCCGAACGCTTAATTACGCTAGTTCCCTAAAATTTAGCGCCAACGTGGTTATTTAGCAATATACTCCCTGATGGCCGCTACAGCCCCAACACCTCAAAACCGCTTTAAAACCACTTTTTAAATGTATTACATCAATTATATACCAAATATTTTCTTTATCAAATTTTAAAGGGGATGAGTTACCAAAACACCTCCAACTTATGCAAAATACCCCCGGCAGCCATCGACCCAATAAACATCTCAGAACAACTTTAAAATAACTTTTCGGGTGTTTGACACCCCTACTCTTTCCTCCAGTTGTGTTACAATGTTCAATTACCAAAATACCCCGATGAGCGGCAAATTACCGAAATGCCCCTGGGAGTTCATTATCACTCTAACGCCCTAAACCAGTTTCAAAACAACCTTTCAAGTGTTTTACTTTCATTTCTGAACTAAAAAGTCCTTTGAAAAACTTAACACCGTAAAATTACCAAAATACCCTTCTCGGGGTGGCAAATTACCAAAATGCCCCTGACATCAGAACAATCTCAAAAGTGCTTTGAAATGCTATTTTAAGCTTCCTAAATTCATTCTTGATCTAAAAAGTATCCTACGGACTTTTCACCCAAAAATCCCGAGTGTTACACCCTAGGAACACACATAGTGTTAAAAATTATTTTCTCCAGTTGTGTTATAATGTTCAATTACCAAAATACCCCGATGAGCGGCAAATTACCGAAACACCCCCGGGGGTTCATTATCACCCTAACGCCCCTAATCAGCTTCAAAACAACCTTTCAGGTGTTTTACTTACATTTCTAGACTAAAAAGTCCTTTGAAAAACTTAACACCGTAAAATTAACAAAATACCTCTCTCGGGGTGGCAAATTACCAAAATGCCCCTAGCATCAGAACAATCTCAAAAGTGCTTTGAAATGCTATTTTAAGCTTCCGGAATTCATTCTTGATCTAAAAAGTATCCTACGGACTTTTTGCCCAAAAATCCTGAACTCGTGTCCGGATCAAGCGCTTAAAAGCCCGTTCGGCCAAAAAAATAGCTAACGACTTCGGAATGGCCTGAATTCCTGGGGATGGAACTTCCCAACATCCTAGGGTTCTCATAAAAGTTTCACGCGAAATCGCACCGGCTTGATATTTTAAATTATACTGCAAAGTTACAAGGTTCCCCGTATCAGTTAACCCCTTTCCAGTCTTTGGAAAAATCTAAAATTTTTTTCTGATATAGATCTTTTAAAAATAACTAGGGTCTCTTTTTTGTACTTTGGCAAAATCTAGTTCTAGCTATTTTTTTTATAAATCTGTGAAAAATCCTAATTTTGACGCCCTAAAAAATCGCTATTTTGGAATCTATAAATGTAATACCGCTCATCCGATCTCCGATTGATCTACTTTTTGTTTCCTTCAATTTGTATTTTCGTTATCTTCGATTTGAGTCTACAATGACTATTTTTGAACTTTAAAATAAACATTGAATTATAAGAAAATTCAAAATACTTACTTGTTTTGACTTGATATATTTAAAGAAAAATCCACCGATCTTCTAGCTGTTATCCACCGATCTTCTAGCGTAAATTTTTTTTTATTATTGTGGAGACTATGTAGGTGAGATATGGAGTATGAAGACAGTTGGTAAAGATGATGGAGAGTGGAAGAAAGGGTTCGGGGAGGAGGGATTATAAAGAGAAAAAAGTGAAGGAGAGAGAAGAAAGAAGACAAAGAAAAAAAATCCGTGAGTGAGCAGTCAAAGCTGTGAAAGAAAAAAATGGCAGAAGACTCTGCGGCCAAGCTTTGAGCTGCCTCGGGGAAAAAAAGGAGGGGGGCAAGGACACCACGTGGGGGGCATCACAGGTGAAAGGACACCACGTGGCATCACGGGGAGGGGGAATGGGGCATCGGGGGGGGGGGGGAGGGCGGCCATGGGGAGCATCACGAGCGATCTGTGGATGGTCCAAATCTTTTATTTACATTTTTTTTAAGTCCGTCCGCTACATTATGTAGCGGACAGAGGCAATACTTTTTTTCTCTCTCTCCTTTATCTGATTAATTTTCTGACATGTTTCATGTCCGCGACATTGTGTAGCGGATAATTTTTTGACATAAATCTATCCGCTACATTATGTAGCGGACACTCCTGACATGTCTGCCTCTCATGTCCCCTCCTTTCTTCTTCTTCTTCTTCTCTCTCTCTATCTCTCTTTCTCTCTTCTCTCCATCCTCCTTACAGCAATGACAACAGCCCACAACACGGCCGAGCTCGACTCCGGCGTCGCCGCAGCAGAGGCGTTCGCCTCCTCCCCAAGCTCCGACCACCACAACCAACACACCCACGAAGACGCCCAGATTTGATCTTTTCTTATCTGGGTTCCCCCCTCTTTGGTACATTTTCCCCTACTTTTGCTTTGCTACTTTTCTGATTCATTTTAATAGGAAATCATTTGAACCCAATTTTGGTTCTTTGTTGGCCTATCTTGGCTTACTAGCTGCAGGCGCTGGGAACTTTCTCTTTTAGTTGCAGAAGATAACCAGCGCCGGCACCGTCATCTACAAACGACCCAACTCCCTTCTTTGACCAAGAAACCAACACCACCGCTTCTTTCTCCACAAGCTTCTCTTTTTCCATCAACAACTGAATCCGAAGAACAAGTTTATTATTGGAACACATACTACTGTTTCACCACAAGCTTCTTTCTCCACAACCAAGTGGAACACATACTACTGGAACACATACTACCTGGTTGTATGTGACAAGGCCCAAATACCCACCTGGGAAGAATTGACACCGCTTTTTTCTCCACAAGCTTCTTTCTCCACAAGCTTCTCTTTTTTCTCTTTGGTGACGGGCTGTCGTTCTTTCTTTCGCCGGATAACCAGACTCTTGGGAGCCCAGGTGGGTATTTGGGCCTTGTCAATTCTTCCCAGTTCACGAAGAACAAGTTTATTGCTAGAACACATGCTATTGTTTCAGTCAATAGTGATGCCAAAAATGTTGAGTAGAAGACGATAGCAAATTTAGCCGGCGTTGCAAAAGCAGTAAATTAGCAACCATATGCTGAGAGAGAGAGTTAGAAAATTGATGGGAGAGAAAGAGTCCGTCAGAAAATTAAAGAAAGAAAGGACAGAGAAAGAGAAGAAAGAAAGGACAGATAAAGTGAAAAAAGTCAGAAAAGTAGTGCTCAATCGTCCGCTACATAATGTAGCGGATGGGTTGCAGGGTATTTTTGTCAAAAAATCGTCCGCTACATTATGTAGCGGACGGAATAAAAAATTGCAAAAAAAAAAGATCTGGACCGTCCACAGATAGCCTGTGGACGACCAGATCGCGCTAGCAACTTCTCCTATTTTGCTAGCGCTCTCAACGGATCAGCTCCCTATATATATATATATATATATATATATATATATATATATATATATATATATATTCACGAGCTATTCTTTATTCCACATATGACCAAGCTATATGTCCGTGTGCGTGACGAATGCTTTCCACCCACTTTCGTATTGAAAATGCTTACCAGAGACTTTTGCATCAGCCAAAAAAGGATTATTGCACATGATGGCCCACACGAGTGAAACCCAATACTAAACTAGAGAAAAAAAATTTTTATTTCTTTTTCTCAAGAAAGAATGAAAGAAAAATTTGCTAACAATTGAGCGCATCATCTAAAGTTTTGCTTCGAGATTATATTTTTGAAAAACTAATGTGGATGCTCTACGAATAAAATGGCAATTTGTCTTTGACTTTTGGACAAAATCTACTTATAAGTCCGGCTCTTTTGTTTATGCGCGCATGCTCATTAATCGTTACTTGAAAATAAAAAAGCGATTGCAAGAGATTAGTGTTATTATAACCTTATCGGTTATTCCACTCCACATGTGGACATCTAATACATTTTGGATAAAAATTCTTCAGACCTTCTTCTGTGTACCAAGAAATGTATCAATTGTCGCGTTTGGTCCGACAATCGCTAAGCTATTAAGTAGCACTTCTTTACGTGTGCTCCGGTACAAAAATATAAGCATGCAGCATTTTGGTATTTGCCATGTACCTGCCCTTAACTGAAGTGGTAATTAATTATTCTCCTCTTCGGCAAGCACATCGTTGATAACCGTATTTTGGTAGTTAACTAAAGAAGCAAAAAATGGGTGTACAACGTAATCATTGCTTGTCGAAAAGGGTTTACAAAAAGGAGTTTTTTTTTCCTAAATAATCATTTTTTATTACTTAATTACCTTTCGACCCCATTTTCAACCTTAATTACCTATCTAACCCATTTTTGGAAATCTCACTTTCAAAGAGAGATTTCAAGCTAAAAAAACGTCGTTCCAAACCACGTTTTCAAGCAAAAGTTACTATGTTTAATAAAAATTTCACTTTCAAAGAGAGATTTCAAGCCAAGTTTTTCAAGCAAACGTTAATATGGAAATCTTACTTTCAAAGAGAGATTTCAAGCTGAGAAACGTGATTACAAACCACGTTTTCAAGCAAACGTTACAATGTTTAATGGAAATCTCACTTTCAAAGAGAGATTTCAAGTTGAGAAAACGTGGTTCCAAACCACGTTTTCAAGCAAACGTGGTTCCAAACTACGTTTTCAAGCAAACGTTACTACGATTAATTTTCAAGCAAACGTTACTACGATTAACGTTTGCTTGAAAACGTGGTTTGGAACCACGTTTTCTCAACTTGAAATCTCTCTTTGAAAGTGAGATTTTCAAAATTGGGTTAGATAGGTAAATAAGGTTGAAAATGAGGTAGATAGGTAATTAAGTAATAAAAATAGATTATTTAGGAAAAAAACCCTAACAAAAAGTAAACCCCCACGTTTATTTGGCAACCGATAAATGTGAACATCTAACAGCTTCACTGCTGGATTTCTGGTAACCCTCCCCAAGATTACCAGAATAATCTCCCCACCACACGCTCCCTTCGAGCCCGTGAGGCTCACCACTCAGTTTTAACTGGAAGATGGGCTTTACGTGCATGCACCAAGAGTGACCAAACTGTCCCTTCATCACTATTTAGTCCTTGAAGGCCTTTAAACCCCACCATTTAAATTTGCTCCTTTGTGCTTTACCTTCTGTTCAAGAAGCCGCATAGAAAGTCTGTGCTAACGTGCGCAGATCCATTTGCTCTCTCACCTGCTACGCAGCCTACGTTGGCGTATTGTAGCATAAAGCCACAAACCCTAGAAAATTCGTACAGAGTGGTTGGGTGGACCTTTGCCTTCCTGTTGTGCTACATTTGGCTTATTTGCACCTGATTTCTCTCTTATATCCACCTTCCTACAAAAAGATCCCATTTTGCTTCTTCAGAGTGCTTTTGAAGAACAAAAACAAATACAAGCAGTGGGTTTGCTTCGTTTTTCTTGTTTTTTTTTTTTTTGCTTTCTTGAAATTGTTTTATGGGGAAATAGAAACGAAGGCAATTAGTGGGTTGGTGTGATTTTGAGGCATTGACACATGAGGAACCTTCAAATGTGGCAAAAGGGGATGGTCTGGTTGTTGAGGGAGATGGAGACATACAAATGATTCTCTCATTGTTGTATGCTTAGTAGTTGTTAGTCCCTTTTTTGTATTGTGACTTAAAAAGTTAAAACCCACTACACCCACTTCCACTTTTCTCTTTCTTATTGCCAAGAAAACCTTTTTGGGTTCTATTTGTTTTTGCTTTGGAAGCTTTATATTTTCTTCTTTCATCTCTGTTTTTGAGAGCAAAGTGAAGAGAAATCAACTGGTGCAATGCTGGGGAAAGGGAGTCCAACGGGTGTACGTGCAGGCACTAGCTGCAATGCTTTACTCAGAGAGCTTCAGGTGTGTGCCTCTTGCTTTTTGGGTCTATTTGCAGCTTTTCTTGTAGCGATTTTGTTTCTTTAGCCTCTTTGGTAGCTGGATTTCTCAGTGTGCTGTACCTAGATTGGGTTCTTGAGCTGGAATTTCCTGAGGTTTTGGCTCACGTATCGTGTTTCTTGATTTTTTTTCTTTGGTAAGTTAGTCTAAATGTGGTATCTGTATGCGGGGTGTCTAAATCAGTTGACTTTGTTAAGTCCAGAATACTTGGTGCTAAAGAAAAGCAAGGTGCTTCAATTCGACCAGGTGGCCTCTTTTGCACCTGTTTGGGGGCGTTAATGGAAGTGGATTTTTTCACAAAACTGTCTGTAAATATTGATCACCTTCTGTTGCTTGTTAGCTTCTTTTTGGGCTCGATTCATTGAAGTGCGTAGTCTAGCTTTGATTATTGAGTAGGCGTTAAATACCAAGAATAAGATGCTCGAGTTCAAGGTGCTTGCTCATTTGTTGGTGGGGGTACGTTGAGGTCAATCTCTCTCTCTCTCTCTCTCTCTCTTTAAATCTCATAGCAGTTCAGATTAAGGCTTCCTTTAGCAATGACTTTGGGTTTGAAGAGGAATTATTCTTCATTTCGGAGGGAAAAACAAAGAGGATGATGGAAAGGCTTGAGGAATTATCCCCTTCAGGAGGGTGGCGTGGTCGGCATTTAACTTTTTAATTTTAGTTAGGAGTAAGTTCAAAAATGGTGAGAAATATTTAGTCCCTTGTTTTTAGGTTTTAAACCAGCCAAGGAAAAGGAAGAAAATATAGTTCCTCAGGAATGGGATTTAAGATGTTTCTATTTGTTTTCCTCACCGACTCTATTGATTATTGTCTAGTGGACTCAGGATGATAGTTTTTGGGCATCAAATTGATTTTCCCCTTCATTTTGGTTATTTACCCATATTATTGGAAGTTTTCCAATTGACTCTCTGCCATGTTAAAGGAGATAGTTCCTATTGATGAATTATTCCTCTCGTTGCTCTCCAACTTTTTGACTCTGTTGTTCCGGTGAGCAGCAATTATGGACTGATATTGGGGAGACTGAAGCAGAGAAAGATCGTATGTTATTTGAGCTGGAGCAGGTGTGCTTAGATGTTTACCCGAAGAAGGTTGGTGAGGCTGCCAATGCCAAGGCACGTCTTCATCAATCTGTTGCAACCCAAGAAGCTGAGCTTGCGATGCTTGTGGCAGCCCTTGGGGAACTTAATATTCATTCACCGGTAAAAAGCATCTTCAAGTTTTCAAAACCATCATTATGACCTGGCATTCTTTTTGTTCTCATGGTGTAATCTTGTTTTACCTTTATGCAGTGCTTCCTTTTCTTGAGCTTGTTTTCTTGTCCTTTACTTTTTAGTCTCCAAAATTAGTTACGTTCTCTCATGCTCTCTATTTTTGCTAAGATTGCCTGTCTTTTTAGTGCTTAACGCTGATCCAATTTTAGCATTTGATACTCTGTGTTGGGAGATTTTTTTGAAATGACCACCCATTTTGGTTATACTGTCATCTTACGTAGAGATGGTAAAAGTTAGTTCTCTGGACATTCCTAATCTGAGTTCTAACAGAGAATCATGCTAGGGTAAAAGGGGCTGGGTTATGTGTATCACTTCAGACTTAGTTGTAGAGTTGTAGAGTTTCTATAAGCTTAAGTCCTCAAGATAAAGAAGACTAGCACCCAGAAAAATTGGCATGGTAGAATTGTGTAGACAAGAATTTTCCACCAGTTTTTCATGTTATATAAGACAATATTACTAGAGTTCGGTAGATAGAATTTCCAACGGGTAGTTCGAGTGAAGAACATGATCCTGTTCTGGGATGTCATGACTGTAGATGGAGAAGAGCATCTGAACTTCTGATTTTCTACTGCTCATTCCAATGTGGAAAAGGAAATTTAGAGTTGGATTAACAATTATGTCTTAATTCACAAATGGTAAAGTACAAAGTCTTGTGTACATTTTGGCCTTATTGTCATGTGAGTGAGTTAAGAATTTCTAGGTGCAACCTTGTTTGAAGGCGAATCAAAAATAAAAAAGAAAACCTCATTTATTATGGTAGACTTCCATCAATTCATTCTAGCGAAAGAAGATAGTCTGGCATCAAAAGAAGAAAGAACCAGAAGAGCAAAGTTAAAGAGGTAAAGAAGCTAAAGCAGACATTAATTTAAATTTTTCTGGTGATTTTTACAGGATTTTTGCTCCTCCTACCCTCGAAGGAAACCTAGGAGTGCTTTTAAATTTGTTGGCCTCCAAAGAGCTCCCATTTGCAAATTGTTTCCTTTAAACTTGTGTAAATTAGAGCACGATCATCCTTACTATCCATAATTAATATACCGCCTTGTAAAGGATAGATGGATAAGCAGTGGTTTTATAGTTTATAGATGAGCTAGCTCCTATTGCTGCTAATAGCATTATTTGGCACGTGCATATTTAAGTAGTTAGCAGTGTATTAGTTATGGGTCATACCTGTGATCATGCTCTTTCTTAACCTTCTTACTTGTCTAAGTCTCAATTTGCTGCTTCTTTGCAATGTCAATCTTTTGCTTCCCATGTATTTCCATTCAGAGGACCCACGCAATTAATTTAGTTTTACTGGTTTATTGGTTCCTCATGAAACTCGCAGATGCATGCAGAGAAGAAAGCAACTACATTGAAGGAGCAACTCACTGTAGTTACACCACTGGTGGAAGATTTGAAAATAAAGAAAGAGGAAAGAATAAAGCAATTTGCAGATATAAAGGCACATATCGAAAAGATTGCAGGAGAGATTTCTGAATATGGTCATGTGAGTTCACATAATGTGGAGGATCAAGACTTATCACTGAGAAAGCTTACTGAGTACCAAAGCCATCTTCGTACACTTCAAAAGGAAAAGGTATGCAAACTGTCACTTCTATCTAGTTGATGGTTCTTGTTTGTTCTAATTTCAAGAGACCTTTCAGCATAATGTAGCATTATTCTGCTAGTCATTTCATCTGAGGACTATGTCATCTGTTGCGGTGATCAACTTTCCAAAGTTTGGAACTCTATGGAAGTGAAATAGGCTCATATCTTTTGGGGATAAACTATGTCAACCCTTAGAAATTGGAAGATAAATCATCTGAGAGAGTGCATAAGCATATATGAGTGGGTTGTTTTGTGTGTGTGGGTGGGTGGGTTTGGGAGGGTGGGTTGTTTTTTTGGGGGGGTGGGGTGGGCGGGGGCGCTGCTCCCATACTAAAAATGTTGCACTGGCAAAGCGAGGAATTAAGGGTAACTTTACGTTTGTAGATGTTGTTTAAATTCGCCATCTATTCCTCATTTCTAGTGACTTTGCTAGTTTGGAAAGGGTAGTAAAACTTAATTTCCCTATGCCTAGTGTCAGAAACTGTCTCTTTAGCTCTGTCAAGTACACTTCTCTAACAGTACTGGTTCCTTGTCTCTGCCATTGGGTGATTCCCTAGTGTTATGTTTGTAAACTTGCAATAACTGGAGCGAAGTTTCACCATGCCTATATTCAACAACATAGGCATTGTGTGGTCAGAATGGCATCACTGTTGTGATTCGTTTTTGTCATAAATGTTGTATGTCTAAATAACTGGTTTGCAGTCGGAGTGCCTCCAAAAAGTTTTGGACTATGTGAATGAGGTACATACCCTTCGTGGTGTTCTAGGCTTGGATTTTGGCAAAATTGTAAGTGACGTGCATCCAAGCTTGCATGGGATAAGTCTAGAACAATCCACAAACATCAGTAATGGAACATTGGAAGGTCTAGAGCAGGCGATCCTCAGATTGAAGACAGAAAGAAAAATTCGTTTTCAGAAGGTAATTCTAGTCTGTTATTGGTTGGCATGAACAATGTTATCTATGTTAATCTGTCCAAACTAATTGCAGCTGAAAGATATTATTGCATCACTGTTTGAACTCTGGAATTTGATGGATTCGACAAAACAAGACAAAAGCTACTTTTCAAGAATTACTTCCATCCTGCGATTGTCAGAAACAGATATTGTTGAGCCAGGTGCTCATTTTAAAATTTTTCCTGGCTCAATAAGTGGACTCTAGTAATGGTTTCTTCCCACAGGTGTCAGCAGAAGTTGAAAGGCTGACTAGACTCAAAGCAAGTAGGATGAAAGAATTGGTTTTGAAGAAGAGGTCTGAGTTGGAGGATATATGTTATAAGAGCCATATCGAACCTGATCCAAGCACAGCTGCTGACAAATCTATTGCAATGATAGATTCTGGTATGAGCTCTTCTCTTCAAGCCAGAATCTAATCATCCTAACCACTTCTTGTAAACTAATACACTTCAATTTTCTCTATTTAGGTCTAGTAGATCCTTCTGAACTCTTGGCAAACATTGAAGCCCAAATAGTTAAAGCAAAAGACGAAGCATTGAGCAGAAAAGAAATCATGGATAGGATAGAAAGATGGCTATCTGCCTGCGATGAGGAAAATTGGCTTGAAGATTATAACCAAGTAAGTGAGAACAATTGTAAGCAGATAGAAATTATTAAACTCGGGACGTTCTTTTTAGAACTTTTCCTGTATAGCTAACTTTTTATGGTTAGCAACAGGTCTATTGCAGTTGTGGCACATATTTTTACAGTTGAAAGTGATCTTTTAGATCTTGGCTTGTTTTAACGTTTATTACTGTTAATAAATTGGGTCAATGGACCCATTATCCGCCCACTAACAGATAATGTGTATTTGTTAGTCTGGATAATTATAGTTAATTAGAGGATATTTATCTCCTAAGTGTTTGAGGTAAATACATCTTTATCTCCTAAGAGTTGGAGGTAAAGCCAGTCTCTAATTGTATCTCTATATAAAGGCTAGAGATATCCCAATATATAAAGGCTAGAGATATCCCAATAAATAAAGGAAGTCATAGCAATAATCCCTCTCTCTATAGCACTCTCTCTAGAGCAATCACCAAGCTCTAGGATTTGGTTCGTGGACGAAGAACTCGACTCTAGTAGCCGTTTTCGTACCTGCAAAAAAGATCAAGCGCGTTGGAGGCTCGTAACAACAAGGATCCTACGTCGGAATTTTCGAAGACTTCGTACGGTATGTTTTCGAACTCATTACGTGTTACGTGGTAGCACGATAAATGTTGTAATCGTTTCAACATTGGTATCAGAGCATGATTACTTGTTGATTCGCCTTTAACATGCTAGATTAAATAATGTGCATGTTACGATTTTTTCCGGATACATGAATGAGACCCATTATTAAAATTTGAAATTTATTGAGCATGTTTTTCTGAAAAATAATCAGATGTTTTTGTTCTCCTATGGTTGAGGATGAACTCCATAAAATTTCGTGATTTTTGGATGCATGATTTGTGAGAAATCACGATTTTATTTTTCAAGAAAACTGTGGTTTTTTCGAGTTTTGGGACTCAAATTCGGAGTATTATATTCTATTTTTATCATGATCGGTTGGTACATAATTAATCTATGTTGTATAAGCTTTCCAACGATATATTGTACACATTATTTGGCTTAAAATCGAGAGAGATATGGCATCCCGAAGTTGGCATCGCGACATGGCGGCGCTGGAAAAATTAGGGTTTTCCTATGAAGATGATGAACAGTAAACCCACGCGGGCCACGCGCTCAAGCCGAGCCGTACACGCGCCACACGCGCAAAACCGCGCCGAAACGAGCCGTCACGCTCATCCACGCGCCAGCCGTGGCTGAGCCCAGGCGTGCAACGCGCCCACGCGCTCTCACGCGCCAGCAAGGCGTCGTCGACGAGCCCACGCGCTCCACGCCCGCGTGCTCCCACGCGCCTGCTCCAAGAATCTTCTGCGCTGTCCCACGCGCACGGCGGCGCGTGGAGGCGCGTGCAGGCTATTTTTTGGCCGGTGATCGTCACCGCCGGCGAGTGGAGCCTTGTCATGCCTTCTGAAAATTTTCAATGGTGCTGAATTACCTTTATACCCTCTGTGTGTATTCTGTTTAATTGTTAAATGACTTTTTCTATGAAAAATTAACTTTAAAATTTTGTTTTATACAAACAGAATTTTTATTTAATTTCAGAGGGCATATTAAGGATAAATTTACTGTTTGCCAATTTTTTAGGATTTATCTCTCAATTTTTGGTCATCTGTGAGTATTTTTGTGGTACTTTTGTGGTTCCCAAAAATACGAATAATGCGTAAATATTATTTTTTGCACTTCGTGAGTAGCAATAAATATTTTTGGAGAGTTATATGACGTAGATAAATTATGTCTAATTTGTTATATGCTTGCCTTGATTTGTGTTATGGTTTAAATATACTTTTGAGGTATATTTGTTGGGTTTTTGGTAAATCCACACTTTTAAACCATTTATATTTTCAAGGCCCTTGTCGCCCGTTTTCCTTGGGAGGAGAATGTGGCCTATTCATCCATTTTATTACCCTTTAACTTCTTATTTGAGCATGCTAGTTTTAGGTTAAATGGATGGATATTAAATTGGCATTCTAAAGAAACTTATGTTTAATGTGTTTACTTTTGTTTTAAGAAAATTCTTTTAAGAATAATGTGTTGTGCGGCATCTCCATTTGTTTTATTGGAGTAGTTTGTAGTAGGATTCTCAAAGATGTTGTATTCTACTATTTCCCTGTATATTTCGAGAAAGCCTTGTACGGGGATGTAATTTCGCACGCACATTATTCAAACCAGAATTTTCTTAGCATAAGTTATTAGAATGCCAATAGGGCTCAATGGAGTCCTTGCAAATTTAATTGCATGGTGCAATTTTATATTGTTCTAAATTATCATGTGGATGATTTATTATATTGTGGCTTATATGATGATAAATTTATTGCGAAAAATTACTTGAAAAATATTTTTCCCAACTCACATACATGGGAGATGATTACGAGCTTAGCAGATTTTCGATTTCATGATGTGAGGAAGGATTATGTTTTTCATTTGAATTTTTTGAAATAAAAAATAAGGATGTATAATTAATGTCTTTTCCTTGCGCAATCTAATGTAGTGAAAATAATGGCCACCAAAAATGTCATAGCTGATCTCGTTAAGGGTGAGAAACTTAACGGAGATAATTATGACGTTTGGCACAAAAAGATGAAATTCATGCTGAACGAACAAGAGCTCGAGGAGCACTTGACCAAGGAGATGGTCGCGCCAACTGAGGCGCAACCCCTAATAGACCACACTGCCTACCAGAAATGGAATCAGAAAGATCGTAATGCGCGCTATACCTTGTTGAGCAGCTTGCAAAATGATCTAATTGGGCAGTATGATGAACTTCCAACTTGCAAAGCTTTATGGGATCAGCTCAAGTTTTCTTTTGGTGGAACCTCAACTACGCGGCTTCGTAGCCTTGTGATTAAGTTTGAGGAGTACACAAAAGACCCTAAACATACCATGAGTGAACATCTAAGGATGATGTCCAATATGATTGGTAAGCTAAGGGATGCTGGCCATGCGCTCACAGATGAGCAGCAAGTCAGAGCTGTCATAAGGTCCCTTCCTGCCTCGTGGGCCAATATGAAACAGATATTGACCCACAGTGAAAACATCAAGAACTTTTCTGATGTTTCACAGCATGTCATCCTTGAGGACGAGACTCGAGATACTGACAAGACCCTTGCTTATGTCGCCCAAGGTGGATCGCGCAATGCAAATGGCAAGCGCAAAAGACAAAGTAAGAAAGGTACGAAAGGCGAGGCTAGCACTTCTGCGCCAAAGGAAGGAAAAATGAAGAAACGCAAGAGAGGAAAACGTGGTGGGAAAAAGGATCTATCTAAAGTTAAATGCTTCAACTGTCAACAGAAAGGACACTTCGCTCGTGATTGCACTGAGCCGAAGAAGGTACTTTCAGAATCTCTCTCTCAGTTATATGTTTCCTCACATGTGATGGTTGCTCATTCCCAACCTGTGTGGTTTGTGGATACAGGTGCAACAAAACATGTAGCACGTGATCGAGAGGGGTTCGTAGATTATCACCGGATTCCAGCGGGTAGCAAACATATCTTCATGGGAAACATAGCTCCGAAGAGGTGCTAGGAGCTGGTTCTTACCAGCTCAAGTTGCGCACTGGGCGCACATTGATTCTAGAGGATGTGCGATATGCACCCACAGTTCGGCTTAATTTACTTTCAGTTACTGCTTTATTAGACAGTGGTTTTTCCTTTATTTTTAGGGGTAATAAGTTGGACATTTTTTTGGATGATGTTTTGTTCGGACATGGTTTTCGCATGGATAGTCTTTTTCAATTGGATTTAATTGATTCTCAGTCTTCTTATTCTTATGTGGTGAATGATAATATTGTGAATGATTCTACCACCTGGCATGCAAGACTGGGCCACATAGGCCAAGATAGAATGACTCGTTTGGCTAGAGAAGGCCTTTTAGGCCCACTCGCAAAAGTCAATCTACAAACTTGTGAGGCTTGTTTGGCCGGTAAAGCATGCAGGAAGCCTTTTGGAAAGGCTGTGAGAGCAACTCAACCACTTGAGCTAGTTCACTCTGATATATGCGGACCTATGAGTGTAAAGGCACGCCATGGCGCCTCTTATTTCCTTACACTGATAGACGATTATACGCGATATGGTTATGTGTATCTGATATCTCACCGCTACGAAGCTTTGGACTGTTTCAAACGCTTCGTAGCTGAGGTTGAGAATCAGAAAGAGAAGAATTTAAAAACTCTTCGCACTGACCGAGGACGCGAATATTTGTCAGATCACTTCAAGAAGTTTTGTGAGGAAAAGGGGATACGCAGGCAACTTACTATTCCTAATACTCCACAACAAAATGGTGTTGCGGAAAGAAGGAATAGAACATTGTTAGACATGGTTAGGTCTATGATGGCGCAAGCAAACCTTCCTATATCTTTTTGGGGGGATGCCCTTTTGACTGCAGCCTATATACTTAATCGTGTGCCTTCACAGTCAGTCAAATCCACCCCTTATGAGCTTTGGAATGACCAAAAGCCAAATTTGGATAACTTGCGCCCATGGGGCTCAGCAGGTTATGTTCACAGTACTTCTCATAAGTATGGGAAACTAGGGCCTAGAGCAAAGAAGAGTATATTTCTAAGGTATTCTGAAAACTCTAAAGGCTATGTAATGTATGGTGAACATCCAAATGGTGGAAGGACTGAAATAGAGTCTCGTGATGTCGATTTCATAGAGAGTGATTTTCCTAGCATTGGAGATGCGAGTAAGAATCTTGACCTCTATGAGTTAGAGGAGGTTGAACCCACTTTACCATCTTCAAGCGAAGGTGGGGAATTAGTTCCTCATCCGGTTGTCGCTGAAGATAGTGTAAGTAACCCTCAACCTAGTGGGAGTATCCCAGACAGTGGGAGCACACCACAAGGACCATTAGGTCAACAAGATTCTCAACTGCGCAGAGGTGCACGAGGAAGAGTTCCACGTCGTCGTTTTGAGATTGACGGTGAAATTCTTATGTGCACTCCAACTGATGAAGATGAGCCCACTTCTGTGGAAGAAGCCTTATCTTCACCTGCTAGTAATGAATGGATGGCTGCAATGAAAGATGAGTTGAGCTCAATGGAGAAGAATCAGGTCTGGGAGTTGGTTGACCTTCCGCCAGGGCGCAAGACTATTGGAAACAAGTGGGTTTTTAAAGTCAAACGCAAGGTAGATGGGTTAATCGACAAGTATAAGGCACGTCTTGTGGCGAAAGGCTATACCCAACTGCGGGGTGTGGACTATGAAGATACTTTCTCCCCAGTGGTGAGATTTGCTTCAATTCGTCTGATCCTAGCTATTGTCGCCCAGCAGGATTTAGAACTTTTTCATATGGATGTTAAGACTGCGTTTCTCAATGGAGAACTAGACGAAGAGATTTATATGGCTCAACCCGAGGGTTTTGAAGTCAAAGGACATGAGCGCAAAGTTTGCCGTCTCAAACGTTCTATATATGGTCTCAAACAATCGTCTAGGCAGTGGTACTTTAGGTTTCATCATGCCATTACCTCTATAGGTTTTGAAATGATTGAACAAGACCATTGCGTTTACGTAAAACGATCCAAGAAAAATATTCTAATCCTTTCTTTGTATGTGGATGACATTCTTTTAGCTGGAAATGACATGAGTTCCATTGTCGCCACTAAGCAGTGGTTGTCCTCAACTTTTGAGATGAAGGACATGGGAGAAGCTAATTATGTGCTCGGAGTTAAAATCATACGTGATCGTCCAAAGAGACTTCTCGGTTTGTCTCAAGAGACATATATCAAGAAGGTCATTGAACGATTCCGTATGCATAACTCAAAACCCATAGACACTCTAATGGACAAGGCGTGTACTTTAACAACAGACCAATGCCCAAAGAATGATGAGGAAAAGAATCGGATGTCCAAAGTGCCTTACGCGGCTGCAGTTGGGAGTCTGATGTACGCTATGTTGTGTACGCGTCCAGACATCTGCTTTGCCGTTGGAATGGTGAGTCGTTATCAGAGTAATCCTGGACCCGCTCATTGGAATGCGGTGAAGAGGATCCTTCGATACTTGCGTGGAACCGCTGATCTCGTCCTGTGTTATCATGGTGGAGACTTGAGACTGAGAGGATACAGCGATGCTGATTGGGGCGCTGATAGAGATGAGCGCATATCCACTTCGGGTGGAGCTATCTCTTGGCACAGCAAGAAAAATCTTGCATCGCCCTATCCACGATAGAGTCGGAGTATGTTGCTTGTTCAGCAGCAGTCCAGGAAACTGTTTGGTTGAGGTCATTCTTACAGGCTCTAGGGGTTACAGCTCATGCAGATGAGTCTGTCACTGTTCACTGTGTCAATACAGCTACCCTAGATTTTGTAACGGACCCCAAATATCAAACACATAGGCCTTCGTTATCACTTCATTAGAACTTTAGTTGCGCAAGGAGAGGTGTCCATGAAACATATACCTACTGGCAGAATGGTGGCTGATCCTTTGACCAAGCCCATTGCTAGAGATGTTTTCCTTTCTCACATTAGGAGTATGGGACTCCGTAGGTTTTGACATGTTTATGGCATCTTATGTGCTTGACATTTATTATATTAAATTTTCGTTCCTTGATTTGAGTTTATTATGGAATGAATGAATAATCTTTGTGATTACATATACATCCTTGTTGAGAGTGTCACCAGGCTCGAATTGACCCACTCACACGGGTAATTCACCTTGGCGCTAAGATAGCGAGCAAGATGAGACATAATTGTCTTAAGCGCCAAGTGGGCGAATAAGATGATACAGCTTATAAAGCAAACATGTCGCCTTAGTTGGAGCTAAGATGAGACCTAATAAATGTAGGTCGATCATAGAGTATCTCCACAACTCTATGTAGCCTGTTTACAGCCGAATGTGAGATTTCAGGCAGGCACTATGAGAGTGACTGGGCTGAAAAACTCAGGTTAGGCGCTTGTACAGCGACTAGACTTAGATTCGTATGGCGTATTTATTATACATTTATGTGACACGCCCTTGAGGGTTACGCCATAGCATGCAAATCATACTGCATGTGCTAAATGCAGACCGACAGTGGGAGTGACGAATGAATCCCTGCTTCGTCACTGTGTGAGCCACTTGGATCAAAATTTTTGATCATATATGGTACCCTTTTCACCTTAGACTATGTCATGAAGAGGATACTCAATGTCGCTACTTTAGCATGTACCCTTGGATCATGGATGATGCGGTCTCGCGGGGCATGTCTAGGAAAGCGGTTGGGTCTAATTGGAATGACATGAGGGCTTTGGGAAGAAAGTTCAATATTACATCATGTTGTGTGATTCATAGCCCGGGCGACTTTGTCGATTTTCGTTTCGATATGAGTCATGAATACATAACATATGAGAGGTTTAACACTGCTCATTATGAGGGATTTGAGAGTGTTTAATCTGGTGTAGTTGAACTATCTGGGGTACATACGAGATTTATTGGAGTGATGTATTGTGTTAGTTTGGTGATAACTTAATACAATACTCCTCAACTGGACATCCTTTCTCGTAGGTCGCACGTTCCATTTCCTGTATGAGGAGATGAGTGGACGAGAGATAAAGAGGGACTACGATTTATTTGCCCTGTGTGTGGGCGAGTGGGAGCTGTTAATAAATTGGGTCAATGGACCCATTATCCGCCCACTAACAGATAATGTGTATTTGTTAGTCTGGATAATTACAGTTAATTAGAGGATATTTATCTCCTAAGTGTTTGAGGTAAATACATCTTTATCTCCTAAGAGTTGGAGGTAAAGCCAGTCTCTAATTGTATCTCTATATAAAGGCTAGAGATATCCCAATAAATAAAGGAAGTCATAGCAATAATCCCTCTCTCTATAGCACTCTCTCTAGAGCAATCACCAAGCTCTAGGATTTGGTTCGTGGACGAAGAACTCGACTCTAGTAGCCGTTTTCGTACCTGCGAAAAAGATCAAGCGCGTTGGAGGCTCGTAACAACAAGGATCCTACGTCGGAATTTTCGAAGACTTCGTACGGTATGTTTTCGAACTCATTACGTGTTACGTGGTAGCACGATAATTGTTGATCGTTTCAACATTACCAATCATAAGGATGAGAATCGCTTAAGTGCGGGAAGAGGTGTTCACATTAACCTTAAACGTGCAGAACGTCCTGGTATACTCATCTGGCTTTCGTAACGAGTCATCACAAAATTTTAAGTTGGCATGGTTCTTGGAAGATAACAAGCTTTTGCTTTCAGCAATGGTTGACAACTTGATATACAAGACGCAAGCATGGGAGGGCGAGTAAAGGAAGGTGTTTCTTTATGTTGGGGTGAGTACTGCAGCATGGGCTTTCTAAGCTGTATGTTACATAATGTGCTATTGTTTTTCGAGTTAACTAGTATAATATGTTATCAACAGGCACGCTTAGTGACAG
>JAVXUP010003434.1:0-68188 GCA_033070095.1 Escallonia herrerae | reverse complement strand
TACTGATCATGTAATCGGATGCATTGCAGGAGGGTTTTGAGTTTGAGTCGCCTGAGCAGTAGGCATTAGGTAGAATGGCTTTTTTTGCCTACATCACCAGAAATTACTAGCGATGGCTACAAGATACACGGGAGGGGGAGAGAAAGTTGCTGCCGGAGGGTGCCCCGATAGAGGAGTATAAGAGGTATCCCCCTCATTGGATCTCACCATCTGTATGGGGGTAGTTGGTTGATAGGTGGATCACTGATCCATCTTGAGAGGTAAAGAGTAAGAGTGGGAGGGATAATAGAAAGGACTAGGATCCTACGCACACGGGAGGGTTGGTGCCTCACGACGTCATTAGACATAGGAATGCGGTTGAGCACCCGTACCCAGAGAAGAATGAGGTGTGTGCTTTGACATACATGATGACGCACGTGAGAAAAAAAGGATAAAGATGATGCACATCGGGCGGGGGACTTTGTTTCACAGGGTGCCTGGCAGATCAATGTAGGTTACAAATTAATTTATTTATAGTTAAAACTTTAGCTATGTCTTCAATGTCTATTGCCTTAATGTCTTCAATGTCAATTCACTATTTTGCAGGCCTCGTGTAAACAGATTAGGGGTCTAGGCAGCAATCCTATCAGCCATCAGCATCCACGAGCTAGTCCGAGTACGAGTACCGGGGGATTGAAGTGGTGGCTGGATACACTGGGGGTAGTTGATAACCAGAAAGTGCGTGTACAAAACTTGCCTAGCACAACTGCACGTGCCATGATAGGAGTCCCCACCCCCTGCTGTCTTTTCACAGACATAGTTACTGATCGCAGAGCGACAGTTACACCTAGAGGATGTTCATTGTATTGCTCAAGAGCTATTCAGGATGATCAGGGTTCTGGATGAGGTACAAAAGACGTTATCTTATAAAGTCAATATATACATGAATAAACACAATATACAATTACTAACGAGAATGCCTGCATGTTTTTAATGCAGAACATTATTGCTACACAGACTGAGCCAGATCCGTATGACAGTACCCCTGTGGACGATGACGATCAGCAGGATCAGATCCTAGTCTTGACAAGCCCTGAGCCCTCCCCCTCTTCCCCTTTCTGCTCTCCTGGATTTGTGCTCCCCTCCCCTTCCCTATTTGTATTCCTCTTTCGCTCTTGTCCCAGCCTCTGTTATATTTGGTTCATAGTTATGAACAATATTGTAAATATTTTGTGTTTAATTAGTATAGAATTTGAATACATACATATACTTTGTGTATTAGGGTTAAATAATTGCTAATGGATTAAATAACCCTGATGTAGATTGGGGTGTGGATTAGCTGCATCCACGTTTGGGTTTAAATTACAAGTTTGGGTATAAAAAAAGAAGAAAAATAAAAAATTTATTTTTAGTGACGGATTTTTTCCGTCGCTAGAAGTCTACAATGACAACAATATTTAGCGATGGAATTTTCCATTGCTAAATGTTTTCTCGACGGACTTTTAGCGATGGGACGTCCATCGCTAAAAAAGTCCATTATTTTTTCCAGCGGACTTTTAGCGATGAAGTATCCGTTGCTGAATATTTTTCTGAATTAATAATTTTTGAAAAAAGAAATTGAACTAAAATTCAAAAATTATCTTCAGCGACGGAATTTCTATCGCTACATAAATTTAAAATCCATCACTAAAAGTTGAATTTTTGCGATAGATTTTAAAATTTTGTCGCCAAACTTTTTACGACCGGGTTATTAGCAACGAACTCTTAGCTACGGGGTGTATGTCTCTAAAAAAATTTTGTGACAGAATAATGACTTTTAGCGACGGAATTGTTCGTCGCCAAAAGTGCATTTCCTTGTAGTGTCTCTTTTCAAGTGGACGTCACATGTAATACCTTCATGAGGAAACACCCCAAAATGGTCCTGTACTATTGGCCGTTGGGGGTTTAGTCTTGTACTATGAAATTCGTACAAATAGTCCCTAAATTATTTAACTTTAGCCCATTCAATCATGCTTCCCACGTCCGTCCATTTTTAGCCGTCAATGTGCCCCACGGTGGGAGCCTTTTTTGTCTTTTTTCCCACGTATTTCAGCCTCTCACCACTATCCAATTGTTGTTGTAGTCAACCACCATTCAAATTGACAACGACGCCAACCACCAACATCAAAACTTTTGTTTCTGCAAACCACCACCATCCTCTTGCCGTCGCTGCCACCATTATCCTCCAAACAGCCACCGCCTCTCTCGTTTTGCCGTTGTGGTCTTTGAACTAGGTCTTATGTGATGAACACAATGAATGTAATTTTTTTTTTGAAAACCAGTGTTCAACACTAATGGCCGGCCCATATCAAAAAATGGATGCAAACCACCACCTCAATTGATTTATACCAACCATACCAGCAAACACAACACAACATAACACATACACAAGCATTTAGAGTTCGATAAGATGGGGAAGATTTGTGAAGGATCTACTCCCAATCGGCCTTCATAGCTTATGAGAAGGGGTAATAAGTAGCAAAGCTCAGTCGTATTTAGTAGTTGATAATAATCGGTATGATAGGTGGTGGCTTGTGGCGACAACGATAGCAGTGGTGGGAAGAAAAGTAGTGAAGGTGGTGGACAATGATGGTAAGTAGCGGTTGGAACGATGGTGGTGGCTGGAGTTGCTATTGGAATCTAAGAACCAGTTGTGTGTTCAATTAGTGGTTAGCAATGGCGGAAAGGCGGTGGTGACGACTGTGATGTTGGAAGGGTGGCTATAGCTGTGATGAGAAAGAAGAAAGAATTTTGGTTTAGGTTATAATAATGTCAAATGACAGGGTTAACTTGATAAAAAAAAACATCTTAAGTCTTATAAGGGAGGGCATTTTTGTCCTAAAAAATGTGGAGTCTGAAATATGAGTAAAAAGTCAAAATTGCCCCACTAATGGCAATATGTATGGACGTAGCAAAAAGGACTGAAAGGGTTCAAGTTGAATAGCCTAGGGACTATTCGTACGAATTTCGTAGTATATGGACTAAAATCCCTAACAACCCATAATACAGGGACCGTTTGATCTGTTTTCTCTATCTTCAGATATATTCGCACTTTAATTTCTTCCATACTTTTGCATATCGACCACGATGTCCCGCTTTAGTACATTTCTTTATCTTTGTTGCTTCATGGTCAAGAAAACCATTGATATTCACACTTGTGTCACTTACTGGACACTCCCTTTTGTGGGCACATACACATATGACCACTCCAAGACAATCTTTACATGTGTTTTCCTCCTTTTCACCTCAAAAGATTTTGACTTCCTATTCAAAGTTTTCTCCTACAACCTTAAGAGTCTCATCATTTTCAACATTTTCATATCTATGAGGGTAGAGTGCTTCGGCATATCATACTTCGTACCATATCTATGAGGGTACGATTTTCCCGTTCAACTATACCATTTGGCTTGGGTGTACCCGACATTGTATAATGAGTAACGATGCCACATTCTTCTAAATACAAAGTAAAAGGACTAGGGTTATACCCGTTTCAGAGAATTTTTCATAATATTATCCTCCTTTGTCAAATCATACAACTTTAATCTTTAGGTTGAGCTGATTTTCAACTTTGGCTTTGTAAGTCTTAAATATGGTAAGTGATTCGGATTTCTCATGAATTAGGGAAATATATCCATAATGAGAATAATCATCAATAAAGGTGGTGATAAAATATCTATGACCACCAATACTCGATGTAGGGAAAGGTCCACAAATGTTAGTGTGGATAACCTTTAAAAAACTCGTAGAGTGGCACTGCGTATACTTCCTTTTACTAATTTTTCCTTTAATACATTCAATACATGTGTCAAATGTATGAGAAATCTAAAGAATGAAGAATTCCATCCTTAATGAGGCGTTTTATTCTGCCTCGTGATATTTGACCTAGACGTTCATGTCACAATTTAGCGAAACTTTCATTATCTCGTTTTCTCTTACCACAAGTTTTAGCAACTACATCATTCACGTTCATTGTTTTCAAGGATTCAAGTAAAAGAAACATCCAAACGTAATTTGTAGAGGTTTCCCACCAACAAACCAGAACCAATAGCTCTAGAGTAAAGGGAAAGAGAGAAGCCTTTTTTCTCAAACTTAAAGAAATATCCATAAGCGTTAAGTCTAGAAACATAAATAAGGTTTCTAGTCATACTTGGAACATAGAATCAACTAAATCCAAATTAAAACCACCCTCCAAAACTAAACGGAGAGTTCCTACAGCTTCAACTTGAGCTTTCTCTCCATTTCCCACTAGCACATTACGGTCCCTTTTGTTTATCTTCTTCACAGAAAGGAATCCCTGGAGTAAATTAGTTATGTGCACAGCAGTTGCACCTGTATCAACCCACCATGTATTTAAATGAGCATCAATTGTATAAGAATCATAACAAATGCAAATATATAAATTACCTTTCCTTTCCAACCACTCATTGAATTTCTGACATTCTCTTCTCATATGTCTTTTAGCTTTACAAAAGTGACACCTGGGACCAGAAGAATACTTGGTACTTGCCTTGTCAGTCTTGGTTATAGTAGCACTCTTATTTCCTTACATGCTATCGTTGCCAAATTTCTTTCCTTTTCCTTTAGATGGACCAGTTATGGTAATGATAGCACTATTAGGTTGTTCAGATTTTAGTCTCTATTCTTCTTGGACACACATGGAAATCAACTTGCTCATCTTCCACTTATCTTTCTATGTTTTGTAGTTGATATTAAAAGGACTAAACTACGCAGGAAGGGAAGTCATAATAAAGTGCATGAGAAAACCCTAAGAGATTTCCATGTCCAAGCCTTTTAGTTGAGAAGCCATATCAATCATCCGTAAAATATGCTCACGAATAGCAAATATGCTCACGAACACCACTGGATCCATTGTACTTGAGTGTAACCATTTTAGTGATGAGAGTAGTAGCATGTGCCTTGGAAGAGCCCTGAAACTGCTCATCAATATGAGCAAGGTATATCTTAGCATTATCTGAGTCAGGAATAGCTCCGCGAATTGCAGTCATAATGGAGCCTTTCATAATCATTAGGAATATGTAGTTTGAACGCTCCCACTTTTCATAAGTCGCCTTTTGCTCAATCTAGCTTTCAGCCATAAGGGCAGCAGGCGCGTCAACTCGTAAAGCATAATCCGAATTCGTAACTCCAAGAATTATGCTAATATGATCTTTCCATTTTCTAAAATTGGTGCCGCTCTGATTCAATAGAGGAAAGACAGCCAGTAATTGCAGTAGGACTATACGCTAAATAATAAAAATAATCATGCACGTCAGTGCCAAAAATCCACATGATGAAAATAGTTAGTTCATCATTTAGCATGAAAAATTAAATTGAGGGATAAATAATTTATTTGCATGGAAAAGGTAAATTCACAAACCCTTTCACCAAGGAAAATATAACATATCACTTATAAACTTCCATTGGGCCGATTATTAACGTACAAGTGATTTTTCACCCTTATTAATTTGGAAATCATTACAAGCAACATGAGCACGAATTATATCACCGTTGGGTAGAAAATAATTTGACTTATGCAACTTATTATTTCCTTTCTTTGCACTTAAAAATTAAAATATAATCTTCCGTTGGGCCGATTAATATTTTTAATTAATAAGCATAACGTGATGTGGTTTTATCATTATATCAACTTATAAAAGGCAATAAACTTTCATTGTGCCGCTTACTGCCAAAATAAGTAAGAACCACTAATTATTTCAAGTACATTATCATAATTTAGACATGCCAAAAGAAGCATAAGTTTTTAACATGATCTCGTAATTTTAGACTATTTCTTGAAATTATAATAATATTGACACGTTATATTCATCAATATCTCAAAATAAACCAATATTAAAACATAAGCAGCTTTACAAATTTTATTTTGCAAGGCCCAATCGAGCCCTTCTTAAAAACATTTTAAAGTGGCCAAAACAGGCCCAAATCAGTGCCAAGGCCCACTTTTAAGTGGCCAAAACAGCCCACTTCGGAGGCCGAAACAGGCTCTTCTAACTAGCCGAAAGGGCCCAATTCAGTGGTCATTTAACAGGCCCAAAACAGGCCTAACCAAGGTCTGGCCTTTCGGCCCAATTTTGCTAGGCTAAATAACAGGCCACCATGCCCTTTTGCTGGGCCAAAACATAACACCAACAGGCCAGGCCACATGCCTTTCAGCTGGCCCATTTAACAGGCCACACGGCCTTTTTGCTCTTCAGGGCCAACCAAACAGCCCATACGGCAATCAACAGGCCACATTTTTCCAGCCTACAAAATCTGGGCCAATGCCACAAGCCCAAATTCATAACCGAATAATTTGACAACCGACTCTCTCTCTCTCTCTCTCTCTCTCTCGGCGCAGCAACCCCATTCCCTTATTTATTTATTTATTTATTATTCTTACCTTAACATTAAACATAATTCATCAAATATTCTAAGAATCTTAAAAGGAGAAGTTTTATGTTCATGCAATTGATTAACGTGGCTCTAATACTACATGTTAAAATATTACATTCATCTTGATCCCATAGTCAAGATCATGAAATAGAGTTGTGTATTTTTCATTAGTATAGAAGGCAAAATAGTAGTCAAATATTATGATGCCCTATCCTCCAAGAAGAAAGATATATTTATATCGAAAGAATAGTAAGATCAACCCTAAGCTTGTCAAATCTCAACCGTCCATTAAAGTTAATAAGTTAGGGTCTATAAGTATCTTATACACCGTAAATTATTAGTATATTGGATGCTAAAACTAAATAGGCTCATGAAGTTATTTAACCAAGTTATTAAACCAAGTTATTTAACTAATGTCCAAGTCAAATAAATAGTTGACAATAGTATAACCCGTTAGGCCACCTAATTGGATTGGACCGATCAAATCCAACACTCTCTCCTTGACCTCCTGTTGAATTGCCCATAGCAGCTCTGCCATCACCTATCTCGTCAAACCCATAATCGCTTGACTCCACCATCGTACTTTCTTGACCAACAGTTGTTTCATCGACCCTATCCTGTGAACCTCCTGATGCTGAGAGCACACCCATCCGGTTTGACAATTCATTTTCACCATCATAATAAACAAACTCATTAGAGTGAGCCTCATTCTCATCATCATCATCGTCAATAACTAGAGAATGGTTTACCAATTAGCCATTTCCTTTTTTTTTTTTGAAAGGAAGTCAAAACCAACGGGTTTTGTTGATTGATTCTTCTCTCTGTTCTGTCTCTAAAAAGTCTAAAATCAAATTATAAATCCGGCATCTACATCCTCACCACCAAATTAGGGTTATGCTCAATTACCTTCTTAAACAGGTTGAAGAGACTCAACCTGACCTTTTATGCTCTTCAAAGAGAATGAGAAATAAGAATGAAAAAGCTCTTGCTGACATAATATGAAATTTTACTTTAAACGTAAAAGAAGTCGCCAACCTTGTTGTGTTTACTTTAGGCGATACTCTTAAGGCAGCACTCCTCTTTGCGCCACCCTGAGAAGGGGCATCTTTTAATAGGGAAACGCATGAGTCAAGTCATACGAGGAGCTCTGCTACAAGACGAATAGTAAAATGTACTCTTGGTCGAGCCGGAAACATTTGTTCACCATCTTAAAGCCAACAAAGTAAGAGATCCTTTGTTCTCTTCAGCATTCATGTCCCCTCAAATCTCGATGGCGTGGTATATCCTAGTCTTCTTTAAGAGGTCCACTTACTAAGGTTTGTCCCAAATAAGAACACCCCAACAGACAAAAGCCCTAAGTCCTACCCATAATGCAAACAATAGAGAAAACAAAATCGCCCATCTTGATTTGGAGCCGAGAACACCCTCCAAGTAATAAGTTGCACCCTCAAAAGCATCTATTACCATCTCCCCTAGTCGATCACTAGAGCCAACGTAAGGCATCTCCTCCTCTCGTGAGGTAGAGGAACTTTTGGAATATATATAGCATCTTTTTGAGAAAAACTAAGGCCATTATCTATGAATTACGCTTAGTGGAGCCCAAAGATAGAGAGCCCACTAAGTAAGGGGAAAAATGTTAGAAGAGTGACCTTGGGAGAATGATCTGCCAAAGAATCTCTAAGTCATGCTTGAATGAACTGGACTAAGGATAAAACCACCTTAAAAGTGGATTCGAAGCCTAATCAAGTTCTAGAGGACTAAAGGACCGTTAATTCTTTATAGGCTTACCCTCTAACAAAGGTGAGGACCTTAGTTACTTTGGAGGGACACACACAGCAGGGACCTTAGCCTCGAGGATGAGTCTTCTGCTGCAGGTCCAAGGGAACGTCTAAGGTTTCGATGCTGGAACTAGTGATTTGCTGAGGTAGCTCTGATTGCCTCAACCTTTGCTGAGAATGGCATTAAACTCCTTAACTGATCATACCCTACATGCCCAAGGAAATCCACCACTTAGCAGCCTACGAAGGGAATGAGTTGTGCCTGAACAATAGTACTTGTTAATTTGCTTGAGAGAAAATACCATAGTTCCATAACTGATCGATCATAACTCTGCAAATCTCAATTTGGAGTCTTCTATCATGCACAATGGAGTCTTCTATCATGCACAACATATCACAACTGGTAATGAGACAATCTCAATTATGGACCATAATGAGCCTACTCAAATTGTTGAACCTCGATCTCCTACTATTGTCTCTGAGTTTGGCGCTAGACAGAACTTCGGTAGAGGACATTTTTGCATATAGTTAGGTTTGGTATGCCCTCTTAGGGAGAAGACTGTAAATTTTGACCATTGCATTTTGGTATTGCCCTGTTAAGGAAGAGATTGCTATTTCATGTAGATGGCTACCAAAAGCTTTGGGTGTGACATGATATACCTCGATATATGAACATGATCGTAGGCACCTTTCTTCATTATTTCTTGCTCTCTTTTGATTCAGTATAGTGGCTTGTTATTTTTGCTGTGTATGTTTTACCCGGTGAAGCATATTTTTTTCCCTCATCCTACTTGTACTATCCTAGTTTGTGATTTCTACCATCCTCGTTTGTACTGGAACAAAAATTGTTCTGTGAAAAATGTCAAAATGTGAGTAACTATGCTGAATCTAAGAGATGAAAAACTCCCCTTGACTGTTATTAGCGAGTTCATCCAACAAGAATCAAATGAGACTATTGTAAAATGTTTGCACACTTCAAAACGAATAATATGGAAAGGGTATTTTACACAGAAAACTCTAAGCATGAAACTTGATTTCAGATGTTTTTGCTATGCAACCAAACACGTTTACGATATTCTCCGAGTGCCCATAGTGGAAAAATGTTCCTATATTCTGCATAATGTAGCATACAGTTCTTCATGTAGGCTCTGGTAATTTCCTATCACAAAAAATCTTTTATTCAGTCAACAATGCTTACGAACGATAAGGAACATACAATCTTGAGGGGACAAAAAGGAAGGGAACAAGCTGGAGTTGAACGGAAAGCAGAGAGAAAGAGAAAGAGATAGCTACACCTGCTGACGAAAATCTCCATTATCCATTGGGCATTCATCAACAACCTTGCTGCTTTATGTAATGGGGTTGGATCTCTCTCGACTAGTCAAAGCAAAAAATTAATGGAAACCAAAACCATACTACAAATCGAGAAACAGAAGAAAATAAGACGAATTTCTAGCATATTGAATTGGTATATACCTGTCCAGTATGCATGAGACCAAGCATAGCCCATGAAGTTTGTACTAAATTTGTACGGTTCCCTTCCAATGTTACGTATTTCTGTTCAGCACAAACACGAAATAAATTCCTAAATTGACGTGAGACTTTATGCTTTTTTACTTTTGGCGTACCAAAAATTCCCAATCTGAAGAAAATTAGTTGTAAACTCGAAATCAATCAAGTAAAAAAAATTGTTTGCCGCGACACAAAGAAGACGCATTCAACAGGCGTGAAAATGAACATAAACAACAAATTTCTCAATCTGATACTCCTCGAATGATAATGTAGTGATACTAAATTGCTTAGATCGACCCGAGGTGAAGGTAGCGGTTCGTACTCTGCTGCAAGAAGTGACAGCATTAGGCTCAGCAACGACATGGTGATCATAAAATATTTTCTCACATCTCCTAATACATTATGGTTTTGTTTAGCTTAAACTTTGTCATCTTCTTATCACCAGTGTTTCAGAATCTAGTAACCACATGTTTCTCTTGTAGTGCATACTTTTTCAGAGTTTCAAAAATATTGGTTCCAAAATTAAAGATCAGTAAGGGAGAGAAATGCATGACATACTGCAGAGAAGATGCATGGCAAGCTCAAGGATGTGGGAAAACTCAAGTCTGATAAGAATACATGATTACCTCCCTTGGGCACGATTCAATGCTCTCACCCCAACTACCCTCGTCATTCTGTGTTGAAAGGTAAAAATGAACTGCTTTACGCACTGATTTGCTATTGCTATACGTCTTTCCAGCAGCAGCTAACGCTCTCAACGCGAATGATGTGCCATAGAGGAAGCAAATTCCCCAGTAGCTATACCTGAGAAGATTACTGTATAAAGCCAGGTCTTTCATACACCAAAGATTACCATTTTCCGTAGGTCCCAAAACAAGTACTGCCCCCTGTTGGATAATTATTTATTTCATTCACAAGTGTACGAAGTTTCCTCTCATATATTGCAACCTGAGTCGAAGAATTGGGAAAGACACAAAGCGACGAACAAAATTTGGCTCCTATCCGGATTGTAGGGGAAAAAATTTGGCTGCTACTCCGATTGGAGGAATCTTCTTCCTACCCCCTATATAGCGACAATCAATTGTCTTTAAATGTTTCTAGTAGCTTTTATTTAGTGATGCTAAAATAATGCTGCTAATAATTGTTACTGAAAGTGTTACAAGAAAAGTTGCTAGAAACATTTAACGACTATTAATTGTCACTATAGATGGGGTTGCAGGAAGATTCCTACAACCGAATAAACTTTTGCTCCTTTCCGGGTTGTAGGAATCTTCCTGCAAGCCCATGTATAGTGACAATTAATAATCGCCAAATGTTTCTAACAACATTTCTTCTAACACTTTCAACAATAATTATTAACACTTTTTTAGTATCACTAAATAAAGTTACTAGAAACATTGATTGTCGCTATATAGGGAGTAGGAGAAAGATTCCTCCGACCAGGGTAATAGCCAAATT
Organism: Escallonia herrerae; assembly: GCA_033070095.1. Lineage (NCBI taxonomy): Eukaryota > Viridiplantae > Streptophyta > Magnoliopsida > Escalloniales > Escalloniaceae > Escallonia > Escallonia herrerae. The sequence continues at coordinate 57,032 of JAVXUP010003434.1, read as the reverse complement.
TTTTCCGTTCAAGTACAAAACATGTGGATCATATTCAATTTTTAATAAAAAGCATGTCTTCATGTTCACCCAGCCTGTATGGCCTAAAATACTCTCCACGTCTTCAATTCCAGGTCAAGTTGTGAAATAAAATAAGAGATTAATTTTTCACAAAATCACTTTCTATGACAAGTCAAGCAAACAACTTATTAAGACGATTTACACTGAGATATTTTGTCAAGATACCAACCTTCACAGAAACTCTCTTTTCGGCGGAGAGTTCGTATTTCGACATAGACACGGAACAAACCTATGTCTTATCCTTCCTAAAAATATGATTTTGGGTTTTCACTACAAGAAACAGTGCTTTTAGAGACCGCCAGACGCGGTCGCTAAAGGTGTCAATGCGGTTGTAAAAGGTGTTAGCGACCGCGTTGACTACATTTAGCGACCGCCTTATGAGGTCGCTAAATATTTTAAAATATTGTTTTAATTTTTTAGAAATATATTAAAAGTATTTAGCGACCGTACTTATATAATTTAGCAACCGCTATGTGCAGACGCTAAATATTTTTAAATATTATTTTATTTATTTTAATTTTTCTAAATATTAAAATTAGTGACCGCTTTATTTCATTAAGCGACCGCACATCGCTGTCGCAAAACCTGGCTTTGCGGAAAAAAAAATTTGCAGGTCAAATAACCTGTCGCAGAACTAATATCAATTCATAAACAATTCACATCCAATCCAATCGATCCAAAAATCGATTTAACCTCGGTTGAAACGATTTTGAATGAATGCGTTGAAAGCTTTCAACGTATTCATTCAAAACCGTTTCAACCCCCTGTCCCGCATTCATTCAAACAGCGGGTCACATTCATCAAAGTATAGATAAACGTTAACATATGCATTAAAATAATAGAATTCATACAGTTAAGTACCAATGATCAATTCAAAACAATAAAATAACATTCATTGCATAAAATATAACCAAACCCCTATCTAAATCAAACGTCGGCAGAACAACCAGCCCCGTCATCATCTTCTTCCTTCCTCGATGAAGAAGGCACGTTCGATCCAACAACATCTTCATCGCCCCGAGGGCCACCGGTACTAGGATCATCAGTATCGCCCTGCACGAAGCCATACAAATGATTCAACATCATATATCAAATCAAGATCACATATAGAGCACAAAATACATAAGTACTTGAGAAAATTTGTATTACATGTAGTTTGGGCTCCTTTATAATTACATAACCATCATCGAGCATCATCCACATGCGTGCATCAAACATTGTGTTGAAGCGCTCTTCTTCCATCGGAGCCGACGTATCTGCCCGAGGATCGGTACAACTGGTCTCGCCTAACAATTGAGGCCTGCCAACTAGCAATGCTCGTGTGGACTGACGACGTTGGCCGAGTATACGGTCCTTCCTAGGACCCCCCGTAGCGTCTGACCACAACGAGAACTCGTCCACTGTCTGGCTACCGTCTGGCTGGGAGTTGGCTTGAACTCTCTCCCTAAATAAACTCTGTATAAGAAAACAACAAAAAGGTTAGACAAATTCTATTGGTTGCAATCGCAAAATATGCAATAGGAATACAAAAGTAATACATGAGTTACGTGCTCAACGCAAACTGCTCGGCACTCTCAGACACCCCTTCCCATCATTATTCTGGTGTGTGCGCTCAAAATGGCGGAGCCTCGTAGGGGGCCTTCTGTCAGGGTCCTCCTCTATCAACCTCAGCTCGTGCACGGCAAACGGACGGGAACTAGCACTGTGTTTCATCTTCTTCCCGCTGTGAGTCATCTTCGTGCCTCGCTCACTCAGCTTCGCCTAGTCTGGAGTACTCCAATACGACACCAGCTGCCCCCACATGCTTTTGAAGAAGTACTCGAGGTTGTGGTCCCTGGTCATAGATATATCTGTCGTACCCGCCCGAGCTAGCGCCCACCTCCACGCATTCAGCATCCATTTCTTGTAATTCTCGGCATAATGCCACTCCCACTCCTGCCTCTCGAGTTCCCGGTCTCTGTCCGACACAAATTTGAAATAGTCCTGAACATAATTCAACACAATTGAAAAACACAGTTAGCAAGAAAAATTCAGCGATAATGTACTTCTAAAACTGCGAAAGTAAAGCACATAAAAAATAATGTGCTCCTTACCAAAAACTTCCCCCAAACAAGCTCTGTCTGATTCCGTCCACGACCCCCACACCGCATAAGGCTGTGGGAGGTGAGCCTTGATAATAGGACCGATCTTGGTCCTAACACAATCCTCAACAAAACTAATTACAAGAAATCACATAGAGATACATCAATCCCAATATAAGTGCATATTACAATAGAATTGAGCTTTGAAAATTAAAAACATACTAATGTTTCGGACATGAGCAGTAATCCTCTACTCCGGGGTGGCTGGAAGAGGTATTCCGCGGGTGATACCTCGGTGTACAGATGAACTAGACACTGCAGATGATGAAAAAGGAAATCATTATATTTATATATATTGCAAGTAATTGCTTTCAATCCGACACAAAACTAATATTGTCTCCCCATGGTCTGAAGCAACTGATGACGATGACGGCTGCTCAGTAGTAGTCGCATCACCAATCCTAGGGAGGGGGCTGACTGTGCCGAAGTAGCTCCGCGACGGCCACCTACACGACCTCGGGGTGCACTGGATCTCGGCATATCTACAATGTAGTTTGCCCGAATAATAAACAACTTAAGTGCAGAACTAAGTATGCTAACAATGTGGCACTGCCGTTGTTTTAGAACTTACGGTCTGTATTACATGCGGTCTATATTGGAAATGAACTGTAGGTTTTAGAACTTACGCGCTGTCAGAACCACTCAGGGAACACGTTGTTTCACATTTTTTCAAGTTGTCCATCTGATATCCCAGGGTTTGCCAATAACACTTCCTCGTCGTATTCGCTGCATGTTATATGGCATCGTCGTTATATTATGTTAGTAAATACTATGAGAAGGAAGATATGTACGCAACTACAATATGAATGGTGCAACGTCAGTGCAATTCATGAAGGCGTACAATGTTGCGGCAATGTACTCCTCGGATAGATATCGACTGCTACTTGCTCCAAGTGCACGACTAAGATGCTTGAATATGGAAAGACGTTCATCGAATTCTGTGTCGACACTATTGTCATTGCGACCAAGTCGATTCATCTTTGTATCAACATCAGTCTCAAAGTAAAGGGAATAGAAATTGGTAAGCTCCTCAAGGATGTAAGCCTCTACAATTGAACCTTCAACCCGGGGCTTTGTTTCGCACCTTTTTCTTAAGGTCAAACATATACCTATGTAACAAATAATGATTGATTTCAGTAATCAAGGCATGTGTGCAAGTATGAAATACAATTTAAAGATGGATGGGCGACATCACCTCTCAAATGAATACATCCATCGATACTGCACATGTTCGCCCACTCTAGCCTCATATGCTAAGTGAATGGTCAAATGCTCCATCGAGTCAAAGAAGGACAAGGGAAAGATTTTCTCTAATTTGCACACAGTCTCAACAATGTTTTTTTTTTTCAAGAATCTTAACATCACTCTTTCGGAGCACCTTTGAGCACAAATCCCAGAAGAAATGACTAAGTTCAGTCAATGCTTCATTTATTAGTTTCGGCAAGAGGTCACGAAAGACAATTGGTAAAAATCTTTTCATGAATATATGATAATCGTGACTCTTTAGACCATGAAACCTACAATCTGCAAGGTTGCAACAACGTGATATATTAGATGCATAGCCATCTGGCATCTTCAACAATTTAACCCACTCGCACACCTGTTGTACATATTTTTTTATCCAATTGGGCAAAACCAACTTACCATTTACCATTCATGGATGCAATTCACGCCGTATACCCATCACGTGCATATCTCTACGTGCTTTTAAGTGATCCTTTGATTTGCCCTTGACATTCATGACTGTATTAAACACATTTTCAAAAATATTTTTCTCAATGTGCATAACATCGAGATTGTTGTGCCGAAGGAGGGTTGGCCAATAAGACAACTCCCAAAAGATGCATATTTTCTTCCAGTTGTGTTTTTTTCGAAGCCAGGAAGTTTTAGACTAGCACCACATTTTCCAAATGGTACCGCATCCATATCAAGGTCCTTTACACACATATACACTTCCTCACCAGATAATCTGTCACGTGTTTCAAGGCGATGCTCCACAGTTTTATCAAACTTATCTTTTTGCCTTCGAAATGGATGATTAGGCGGTAAGAATTGTCTGTGACACCCTCAAAAGGAAGCCTTCCCCCCGTGCTTTAAGGTGAAAGCCTTACTCACTTCCATACAATAAGGACATGCCAACCTAACATGTGTACTCCACCCACACAACATACCATATGCAGGGAAGTCATTGATAGTCCACATGACTGCTGCCCTCAAGTTGAGGTTCTGTTTAAGAGATGCATCAAATGATGGGGCACCAACTTCTCACAAATTTTTTAACTCATCGATCAACGGCCGCAAGTACACGTCTATATTTTTACCCTGGCACGTAGGTCCAGGAATGAGTAATTATAAAAACATGAATTGTTTCTTCCTACACATGTCCAGAGGAAGGTTATACGGGACAATGATCATAGGCCACGTAGAGTAGGGTGTGCTAGAGTGACCAAAAGGATTAAACCCATCGGTAGCAAGCCCAAGTCGCACATTTCAAACTTCTGCAGCAAAAGATGGGTGTCGATAATCAAATTCCTTCCATGCCTCTCCATTGACAGGGTGTCATAATGAATCGGGAACTTTGCTGCGGATGTGGCTATGCCATCTCATGTGCTCTGCCGTTTTAGAAGAGTAGTACAACTTTTGAAGCCTTGGTGTTAGCGGGAAGTACCGTAGTATCTTCCATGCTATCTTTCTTTTATTCCCACTGGTCGGTTTATACTTTGCATGGCCACAAACCGGACACTCGCTCAAGTCATTGTTCTCCTTCCAAAATAAGACACAATCATTATTACAAGCATCTATCTTCTGGTACCCCAAACCAAGTTTCATCATCATTTTCTTAGCACTATAGTACGTGTTAGGCAACTTCTCATCCTCTGGCAACATTTCTTTATTAAGCTTCAAAAAAGCATCAAAACCCCTATCACTTAGACCATGCTCAGATTTGAAGTGTAGCATCCTTGTCACAGCAGATAACTTGGTGTGCTTTGTACTTCCATTCCATATTGGCTCCTCAGAGTCTTGTAACAATTTATAAAATGTATGTGCACTCGGGTTTGGCTCTTCTTCCACATTAGGGTTACCATCGTTAAAATAGTTATCCCAATAAATCCCGATAGGCCCAGCTTCTATTACCATATGTTGATACTGGAAAAATTTCGGATCTCAAGGACTATACTGTCTAAACTCAGCGGTGACCTCAGTGGGAACCCTCAGAATTAGTTCCCCGTGCTGAGTCCAATTTGTATAGTTACTCATAAAACCTCTAGGGAACAGATCAAAAGTTACATTGTCGGGGGTTTTCCAACTTAACAGCTGACAATCATTGCACGAACATTTAATCGTGCCGTCATCCACAAACTCACATTGATTCAAAGCAAATAGAATAAACCCGTTCACTCCCTGTCTAAACTCTTCTGATACCCCAATCCCACTTGGAGCAATCCTCCTTTGCATCCAACTTCTATCCACTGACATGATATATCTCTCTCACTGCCTGTTAAACCTATACAAGTCGAGTTCAAAATTAACCTTCAATTTCAAAAAAAAAATACTGCGTAGTCACTTACAAGTGAGTGTTAATCAGGGTTAAGTAGGGATAATTAGGGATGATCAGTGCTAATTAGGGCTAACAAAGCTCCGTGTCAGACACGTGTCCAGAGGTGCCTGTGAGGTGTCGGACACCATACCTCGACTCACATATACTGTCGGTGCTAATCAGGATTAATTATGGATAATTACAGCTAATTAGTGCTATTAGGGCTATTTAGTGTTAATTAGGGCCAATTAGTGGTAATTAGGGCTAATTAGGGCTTTTTATGTCCATCAGTGTTAATTAGTGTTAAGTAGGGCTGATTAGTGCTACTTAGGGTTATTTAGTGTCCATTAGTGTTATTTGGGGCTAATCAGTGCAAATTAGTGCTAATTAAGGCTATTAGTGTTAATTAGAGCTGATTACTGCTATTTAGTGTCCGTCAGTGTTAGTTAGGGCTGATTGTTGCTAATAATTGCTAATCATTTTTTAATTAGGGTCAATTAAAGATAATTAGGGCTGATTAGCCTAATTAGTGTTGACTAGTGCTAATTAGGGGTAATCAGTGTTAAGTAGTACTAATTAAGGGTAATCAGTGCTGACTGGTGCTAATTAGGGGTAATTAAGCTAGGGCTAATCTGTGCTACTTAGCCTAATCAGTGTTGATTAGTGCTAATTTAGGTAGCACGGACACGGACATTGCGTCTTATACCGACACCGAATGGGAGACCGCAGAGAGGTGTCGGACATGTGTCCGAAGTGTTACTCAGTGTTAATCAGGGTTAATTAGTGATAATGAGGGTTGACTGGCCTAATCAGTGTTGACCAGTGCTAATCAATGTTGATTAGCACTAATCAGGATTAATCAGTGTTGATTAGGGCTAGTCGGTGGCGGAAACAGAATTTCACCCCATGGAAGATGATTCTTATTAACCTAATTATCATATGGAAGATGAACCAAATTAACCTAATTTTAACCCACCATGTCATGTTTCATAAGCGCGTTAACCTAATTTTAACCCACCATTCAACTAAATCACATATCTGATCGCCTCAATCCAATTGGGTCCCATCCTCCATCAACTATCTCAATTCTCCAATACTCAAAGCATAATGAACAACCTAAAATTAAAAATCAAATAATCAATGCTCAAATGGGAAAAAAAGATGTTCAAAATGCACGTATCCGATATTTCAATCCAATTGGGTCCCATCCTCCTTTAACAATCTCAATTCTCAAATGAACAAGTATGCTTTTGAAAACTGTCAAACGAACAAGTATGCTTTTTAAAATCCTAAGACAGCTAATCCAACATGCACTAGTAACAACCATTTGAAATATTGTGTTGTCTTGAAATTACGAGACATTCTAAAGATAACTAACAAGGCATGTAAAGCAAAACATAGCATGCATCCAATATATCCATAAGAACAAAGAAATTACAGCGCAAAACATAAGATATAGACTACATGCTTTACACATACTGCATGCTTACCTAATGAATTAAAAAGACGTTCTCTGCCCGCCACATTAAGACCATTAAAATCAAAAGTAAGTAGTAGAAATACATACCCCTTGGATTCTCTTCCCAGTAAATGCACACTCAGGTCCAAAAGAACAGACTTTAAGCTATCAATACTCCAAACTGAAGAAGAAAAGAGAATTAAACTCTCAATATTCCCAAAAGCAAAATAAACGGACACGTGTGTTATTTCACTTCTTTAGCCTGTTGAAGTGACACCAACAATAATGTACCTAACTCGATTTAATTAAATTGTTAGGTACATTGCACTAGCAGCGCTAGTGGAATTTAAAAAAGAATATCTGCTGATAAGGTAATTTATTTATTTTTCCATAAAAGTCCAAAAGTAGGAGACAACTGTGAAGAGAGATTAAAGAAACTTGATAGAGTTGTGTTCTTTTCTCTTCAAGGAAAAGCGAAATTTATCACGTTTATTGAAAGATAATTCCTACATCCCCATTGTCAAATCTAAGTGGACTCTTGTATAAAGAAGAGTGGATCTTCTGTGGAACAAATATGTATCCCACAATACCCCATTCTTCATCTCGTAATGAGTTCTTTATTTACTTCTTCCTACACAGAGAGCTTTAAGGGTTTCATTTTTCATCGAGTACAATGCCTAAGATCTGTGCTTTAAGTAGCACAGATCAACACGACTCTTACTGATCAATGCCTATCATAGCCATGTGTTCACTGCCAAGAAGTAAATTCTTTGGAGTTTTAAGTTCTCCAAACTCCAGTACCACAGGAACCAGTACAACAATTCAGGTAAAAAGAGAAACAAAAGTAAATGAGTGCATGAACTGTGAATGTGCTATAGGCTGATCATCTCTGTATCCATCTTAAATTCCCCATCCTTCCTCTTACTTTGCAGTTGCTTTTCAGAAAGCCACATGGGTGCTATAAATTCTGAAGCTTTTCAGTCCAGAATAAGGTATATCTCATTATTAGATTTTCAGTTGACATGTGTAGGTTCTGTAGTTTTCTTATACCTATCTTGAGTGTTCTCTCTGTCACAAAAACACTTACACAAACACACTCTTTTGTCAAAAAAAACTCGTGGCGTACGAATAAGAGCTGCAATTTCCTGATGGTGCACTGTTCATACAAATTCTGGACTTAATATAATATACACTTCAACAAATGGTTGAGGATCTTGGTACCAAGGAGTCCTGTCCAAGAACTCGTAGTGAGGTTCACCCCATTTCTCTCTCTTTCTGTTAGTGACCAGCCGAAAACAAGTGTTAAGAATCAAAACCATACATCAAACAAGTTCATTAAGATACCACCCACCACTCAGGCACCTACCCCACCAAACAACTATACTTTTACCCTCTTCTGACCCAGCTTCAACCCAAGTCTGCGATGGCCAAAGCACTCCTAACAACCTTTTAGGCTTTCTTTTTCCTCTCAAACCAAGTTCTATCTCAGCTGGATGAGTTCAATTTCAATGGATTTAAACATCACCACAACAACATAAGCCTAAATAGGGTTGCAGAAATAGAAAGCATGAAGCATCCAAGCACCAAATTGGTAGTAGAAATTAACCAATCAATATGAACTTGTTCATACAGACGAGTAATGAAAGAGCACATGCAGCACATACAAACGAGTAATGAAAGAGATTCTGCATACTAGGCCGCTGAAGGGCAGATGTGTAGAGTGAGGAAATGTAGCTTTTAGGGCTTCGAAGTAGGGTTAAAAGTGAAGAGGCAGAGCTGGGCCTACGATCGACGGCGGGGTCTCGGTGGGGCGATGGTCACTGGGTGGCGCCGGTGAGCCGACGTACGGCGGCAAGGGCTGAGAGAGAGAGAAAGAGAGACGGACTTGAGAAAAGAGAGAGACGGGATGGGCCTGCGATCGATGGCGGGGTCTCGGTGGGGCGGTGGTCACTGGGTGGTGCCGGTGAGCCGACGTGCGGCGGCAAGGGCTGAGAGAGAGAGAGACAGACAGACAGACTTGAGAAAGAGAGAGACGGGCTGAGAAAGAAAGCTCCGCGATTAAAGGATTTTAGTCAAAATCCATTCCTGTGGATTGTAACTAAAACTTTAGCGACCGCATACTCGGTCGCCAAATCAGTCGCTAATTTAGCGACGGTAACGACAGTCCCAAATTTCGGTCGCTAAAGCCAAGTTTTCATTGACCATGAATATTTAACGACCGCAAAATAGAGCAGTCGCTAAATCGGTCGCTAACTATTAGTTTAGCGACCGCATGTCTTGGCGGTTAAACTGCGGTCGCTAAAGCCCCTATTTCTTGTAGTGTTTGGCCCCGAATTTTAACATGGTATTAGACTCAGGAAGGGTTTGAACACTAGGAAGAGTTCTACCGGGGGAGCAATGTTATTATCTCATGTGGATATGGAATAATCAAAGGTGGGTTTGTGCCTCTAAGGACACACACACAAACTTATATGCATCATCAACAAACCAAAGTAATGACCCAAAGTATGTTATTATGAATCACCACACTAAAGAGTAGCACTGAAAGTTTAATCTAGTTGATTTTCAACACCAACTCACCATGAACCATCAGGCCACTGTCTTCCTTCAAGAAAACTCAAGGCTTTTGCAATGGAAACTTCAATATCGTTTTCTCGATGCCCTGGATGCAAATGTTTAAATGCAACCAGAGCTTCGATCACAGATGCAGGGCACTCAACATGCCTGTATTTCATACGAACCAGCATAATTAGAATCTTTGGGATGATTATGAGATCATAAAGTTGGATGATTTCATACTCTTTCTCAAGAATAAGATCAGCAAATAGATCCGAAGGGTTTAACACCTGAAAGAATGAAATAAGAAAAGCTAGGTCCATTTTGAGTTCGCAAGTTACTAAAGTATCAAAGGTGGGTATATGCCATGAGCTCCTACATCAGGAGAATAGAGTCACCTCTAGAAACGTTGCGAAATTGCTGGCTCCCAAACAGCAACACCACCACTTTCAGGGCTCTATGACATAAAAGTAGGAAAATACATGAGAATTTACTCAGTTGACCTAATTAACATACCTTGAATGCCATGCATTTGACAAAAGAGACGAGAAAAAAGTGATAAGATCCATGTGCATTACTTGTAAGTAGATAAGGACATTCACGGCCTCGTGGAGTTGCTTAACATCAACTTCTTCTCGAACGGTTTCTGATGGCATTTGTGAGAGCATCAGTAGGCACTGAGAAAGAAAATGACACTAGGTCACAGTAACACCACAACTTTAGAACCATGAGATCCATAACAAGCCTCAAATTAGACCGAGACCTAGTTTCTAAGAATAAGCACTTTAGTCCCCTCTTTCGCCAGGAAGAAGGTGCTTAACTTAGGCCTTGATCTCAAACTACCTGCACCCAACATTTTTCGTTTCTCTTAAAAATTGTTCCACTGTTGTTGACCTTTACAAAGCTGCGATAAAAAGACTTCAAGCGTGACAAAAAGTTCAAACTTAAGGGCTTTTGGAAGGTTATAAGCAGCAACAAACCCTCTTTGTATGTAGTCTATTTACCTTAACTGCTTCAGCTGTGCAGTCTGAAACAACCCAACCGTGATCTTGATCAGAGAATGTCCATGCTCCTTTGGTAAGGTGTCGATACATTCTCTTGAAATCTCCAGCGGGATTTTCTTTAATCTACAGATTTGGGGATACAAACTGAAATAAATCAAACAAAATTACTTGAAAATTTAATAATATCTCTTGGAGCATTAGGAAACCACCTGTGACTCTTTTATGAAGAAGTGAGCCTTTTAAAGACAATCTCCATATTCCTCAACCATATTGCTTGCTATAATTGCTTGAGTGGCAAGGGTACAATCACATAATTGACTACCAAAACTCTGGAAATTTCGCACATATCAGCATTCTCCCGCCATGCACCATGCTAAAAATACTACTTGCATTAATGTGTAGGACTAAGTTTTTGCGGTTTTTAAGTTTAGCACTCCAATAACATTTGTAACCTATATGACTGAGGCCATAAGATCCAGACTTTTACCAAGAAAAACTAGCAAATTTGTACTTTGCTTGAGCTGTATCTTCATGCTATTCAGTTTTTCACGTTCGGTTGCCATTTCCAAAAAATTCTGTTTGCAAAAACACCAAATTCAACAAACATTTACCAACTACTTATAAGTATATTATTGGTATTCATCCCACCCTTCTTCAGTTATAAATAATTTGAAAATGGTACTCACATAACATAGAAGATTCTCATACTTTTTGCTGTTGTAGTTAATTAAAAAAAAAAAAGAACTTCATTCCGAAAATAGTATTCAAACAAGTTACTACGTGCTTTTCAGTTTTCTGACAAGGCAGCTTTTTCATGTTTTCAAAACCATGAGAAAGGAAACAAAGGAGATGGGTGGAAACCAAATTGTACATAAAACTCTCCTTTGGTACTTTGACCCAATTGTGTAGAATGGTGATTGGAGCGAAAATGAAAGAGCTCGTCATAACACAAACCTGAACTGTCATACCATCCTCAGCGAGCCATAAGTAATCTGGAAGTCTTGCGAGGTGACGCTTAAACTCATCACCATTGGGATTCTCTGCCCACCAGCACATCAATTGCAAGCCCTGCATAAGTTGAAGTAAAAGAAATGTTCCAAATTAACCTGCTAAAATGTATACTTTCGAGTTCATTAATCAAGAACTTCTCTTCGTACACCTTTCTTTTCCTATCACATACCTTTTCTCCGCTTCCTGATGTGACGTATCTACTGGCCTCCGATTCGTAGCGCATATGTTTGACAACTTTGAGTAGAGCGGCCAGCGGGTAATTATTGGCTCACCAGTGTAGTGAAGAGTATTCCAGAGCAGGTCTTGTACAAAGGTATGCGGGTAGTAGAGATCCTCCTGCACTAACATTTCATCACAAAGGATTCATTCTAGAATTTACGTAGTGATGGCCATTTAGTTGTTATTTGAAACTGAAGACCACCTTTTTCCTCGGATGCTCTGAACAGGGTATTAAAGAAACAGTTGGATATTGCCTTGGTTTCATGGAACCAGTTCTTTCGGTACACCATTTATCAGTTTAGAGGTAAAAGTTTCAAATCAAGACTTTGCAAATTAACTCTTGTAGGAAAACATAAGGCAATAATGGAGAAAACTCGAAACAGCCCGAATTGAATGCGTTGCACTCTGTCCTTAAGCAAATCTGCCTCACAACATAAAACAGTCTCTATTGATCGCAGTAGAAAGCAATCAATAAACAAAAAATTGAGAGAGAGAGAGAGAGAGAGCAAGAGAGAATTTGAGTGAGAAATGAGTTGACCATCAGCACTGTTTATAAACACCAAAAGGTTCCTTAAGTAGGTGCAAACATTTGTAACAGTTAAGTGACTCTACAAGTGTCACTTAACTGTCACAATCTGCAGACACAGCAAACAGGTGCACCTTATGAATTAACATGCATCATGAACAGGTGCCATTTAAACTTAAATTAACAGAAAATTCTGTTTAAATTTACTAACAGTTAGTCCAAAAGTGGCACCTATTCTAGTTCACAGGCTGAATTTCTCGCAAAAACTTAAAGCTGAGTTCGGGGCGAGGGCTCTTAGCGACGATGCGCACATGCAAAGTGCGCCTAAAAGCGCCAATAGCACCATTACACCTTCACCGCCGCTGCACTCACGTGCGGTGCGGTGCAGCGCACATGTGCGAGTGCATGACCATGCATATCATGTGTTTCTAGAAGAATATGGTATGTCACATGGCCACTTAAATACCCTTAATCCTTCCATTTTCCAATCAATATGTTTTCAACCTTATTAAATGTCAATCTTTGAGAGTTTATATCTCTCTAACCAATCAATCAAATTGATTGATTCTTTTTGGATATTAAACCTTGAAGTACACGGTTCAATAAGGTAAGAATCAATTTATGGATAATTCTTAACTATTTTTCCCAATTTTTCAAAATTGGATTTTATCAAATTTCCTAATTTAAAAAATATACCTTTCTCTATCATTTGGTAGATCCTACTAAGATAAATGTATCTTTCAACTTGAACCTTTATACCATATAGCAATGAAATCAATCAAAATTCAGAGTAGCCTTAACCTTGAACTAAGAATCCTTGGTGATTGATCATCACTACTATGTGTAGAACCTCCCAATCAAATTTTCAAGTACCTGAACATTTACGGCCTTGTGCTTCATCGTAGGTTTTCATTAGTGCCATAGAGACAAGCTCAGATTTTGTAAAAACGGCCCCACTCCCGCACTCATATAGTTAAATCTAATAAAGTGCACTTGTATGACTTGCACCTTCCTTTAAGGACATAGATTTATTAAGGGAATAACTCTCACCCTCCTCTTGTTCTTCCATACAAGTATGTACTGCCTTGAGATGGCATGAAGATCAAAATCTTCATCTTTTAGTGCATCTTTGGTTATAAAGACAACGTCTTTATCCATTGAACTAGACCGAGTGCAACCCATTCGACTCAAGTTGTTTCCAGTTTTTTCCATTGCTGCCTTATATTTTCCTACAATCTTAAGACAATATTTGCTTCCTTATATTCTGCTTAGGGTACAGCAAATCTGTCTCCTAAGATAAAACAGGCGACCCTCTATTGATCACAGTAGAAAGCAATCAACAGACATAAATTTGAGAGAGAAAGCAAGAGAGAATTCGAGTGAGAAATGAGTCTAACCATCAGCCCTGTTTATAGACACCAAAAGGTGTCTTGAGCAGGTGCAAAAAATTTTGACAGTTAAGTGACTCTACAGGTGTTACTTAACAGTCACAATCTGCAGATATAGTAAACAGGTGAACTAATAGACTCCATGAACAGGTGCCATTTAAATTTAAATTAAATAGAAAATTCTTTTTAATTTTGCCAACAGTCACACTGTTTTAGTCCAAAAGTCACACCCATTTTGGTTCACAGGCTGAATTTGTCGCAAAAAATTAAGGCTGGGTTCTAAGCGAGGGCTCCTAGCAACGTGAGCATGAGCTCAGGGCGAGGGCTCCTAGTGATGATATGTCACATGGCCACTTAAATACCCTTAAATATTCTATTTTCCAAGCAATGTGGGAACCCAAATCATGACTCTTCTCAACCTTATTAAATGCCAATTTTTGAAAGTTTGTATCTCTAACCAATCAATCAAATTGATTGATTCTTTTTGGATATTAAATCTTGTAGTACAGGATTCAGTAAGGTAGGAATTAATTTATGAAAAATTCCCAACAGCTCTAACAGTTACCCTCCATGATTTTTGGAAGGAGAGGAATGCTAGAATTTTTGGTCAAGACCACGATAATGTCAATGGATCCTTGCACTTTATTCAGCAATGGATTCAGTTTCATGCGGCAAGTTGGAAATGAATTCCCTCCAATCCAAAAAATAAGCAATTGGTGTTGTTGCTGCTAAAATGTTGATCGGGACCACAGCTAGGAAATGGACCTACAAAATAGAACACGGAGTGACCACCGGGGATGTTCCGATGGAGGCGGCTCCGATGCTAAAGTCAGAACATCGCTACTAGGGTAGAACTCTGAATAGCTGTCAATGCACTGAGTGCTCTTGTGTGAACTTGTCTATGTACCTGAGGATTTTCCCATTATATAGGCCATTTCCAGACTCCTCTCTCCTTTAGGACTCTTTTCTCACTGATCCTTAACGTATTAGAGCCCTATCGGGACTATCCTTTTAGCCGTTGAGTCCTAAACGGGTTCTATCACCTCTCTCAGATTCTGTCCCGATACAGATTCCTTAATCCGCTCAAAGTCATCCATGCCACGTGTCATAAGTTGGTTAGGTGGATATTTTAGCTATATCATAATGCCCCCTGCCTTTGACGGTTCCCTTGAGTGAACGGTTAAAGGCATATGTGTAAAGACTGACCGAAGGTAGTTCAGCTATGCATTTTCTATGTCTGTAATTCAGCGAAACTTTTTAGAATTCCACGCTCAAAAGCATGTTCTAGGGAGATCTACTCGGGAGCTCTGGTCAGGAGGTCTGGTCGGACGTCCTGGTCGGGAGTTCTGGTCAGACGTCCTGGTCGGGAGCCCTGGTCAAACATCCTAGTTGGGAGCTCTGGCCGGACATCCTGGTCGGGAGCTCTGAGCTCTGGTCGGGAGCCCTGGACGGGAGCTCTGGCCTGTCATCCTGGTCGGGAGGTCTGGTCGGACGATCCTGCTCGGGAGGTTTGGTCGAACGCCCCTGCTCGGGAGGTCTGGTCGGACGCCCCTGCTCGGACATCCATACGCCGGCAATCTGGTTGGGAGACCTGCTCGGGCAGTCTGGTCGGACGTCACTGCTCGGGCAACCTTGCTCGGGCGTTCTGTTCGGGATACCTGCTCGGACTCCCCGGTCGGACGGCCCTGCTCGGGAAACTCTGCTCGGGATGTCTGTTCGGGAGACCTGCTCGGAATACCTTGCTCGGGCATTCTGTTCGGGAAACCTGCTCGGAATACCCTGCTCGAACGAACCTGCTCGGGAATCCCTGCTCGGGCATTAATAAAATTCTGCTAGGGAGTGGATCAGTTTTTGTCTTGCCACGTGTCAGGGAACCATGCAGGCGTCTTGAATGTTGAGGCGGTTACATTTTGAATTTCAAAATTTAATGCTCTGGGAATCCCGCAAGACACGTGTCTGGAATGTTGTCGCCTTCGTAGGGGCGGTTACTCCAACTCCCTTCTATATATTTGGACTCCTCTCCTCATTTGCCCCCTGCTACTCACTCTCACTCTGTTCGGCTCATCTTTTAACAAGTAAGTTTCTCGTCTTTTCTTCCTGTTTGGCATATATCTATTTCTTTTTCATAGCTCTCCACATCGTAGCTTCTGTTAGAATATGTCGTCAGCAACTTCGAGTAGTTCTTCATCGCCTTCCAGTAGTTCCACAGAAAATGATTTACATAGTGATTCTGAAAGTAGATCTTCACAAGTAGGTACTTCAACTTATAGGAGTGTAGTAGGACCTTCTACTCCCCAAACCAGCACTTCGTTTTGCCATAGAGATGCTCTTGGGGAAATCAAGGATGAAGCCGAGGATAAATTTGATGAAGACACTCGGTTCACCGCAGATGAGAAGAGGAACAACATGACAAAAGAAAGCATAGTTGAGCTTTTGAAAGAGTATCCTTTGCCTCCTCTTTTTTTGCTCGGGTTCCTGCACTCCAAGAGCCTGCCAACTATGGTACGAACTTGGAAACGAGTGTCTACGAAGGCCAGATTAGATCTGGCTATAGAGTTCCAATGCACCCCTTTCCTGTTGCCTTTTTCAACCACTATAAAATGGCGCCAGGTCAACTTGTGCCCAACGGGTGGAGAAAACTAGTTGGCTTGATCTATCTTGTGCAGACCTCAGGGTATCCAGTGACTGTCGATGATTTCCTAAGATTATACCTTGAAGTATGCTTTATAAAGAGTGTGGCCAAAGGTGATGGTTGGTATTATATTCACAACCGAATCAGAGTGATAAAGGGAGGTCCCAAATTCAACAAAGGTTGGCACTCCCGATACTTCTTCATTCAGAGGCCAAGCGGCAAATGGGAGTTCCCAAGAAAGTGGAACGGTTTCTGTAAAGATTTTGAAAAGGATGGGTTCTTGGCTCCCAATGCTATGACAAAGAAACTTCTTGATCACATAAAGAGGAGGGGTGTTCTCAATATTGATGAGCCCCTTACAGATCAAGAGATGCGGCATGCGAGGCTCATTCCTCCTGCCTCCGCTATGCCTGTTTCTCCAACTCATGTTTTAGAACCTCGAATTATTTCGAGGCCTAAGGCTCAAGACCTGATGATAGATACGTCGTCTTCTAGGACTCTAAGTCTAGGTAGAGTCTAAAGCCATGTTTATGTATCTCTTTCCTATGTAATTGTAAACATGTTACCTAACCCTGTTCTTTTTACAGAAATGGCTGGCAGAGGAGAAGGTGCAAAAGGCGACTTTTTGGGTCTGCTCCAAAAGGCTTCAAAGGGGAAAAGGAAAGAGAGAACAGGGGAAGGTTCTTCCCCTCTTGTGAAAAGGCTTCGCACTCTAACTCCTCCAGTACCTCCGCTTATGGTTGAGGATCTTCCAATCGAGAAAGATCCAATTTTTCATCCCAGATGGACCATTAAGAGAGGCGACTCAGGAATGCCCCATTCGCATGTCTGTGCTGAACACTTAGCTCACGTGGTGTTGCCAAGTGATAAACTCATCTTGGAAAACCAGCCTCATGAGGCCTTTGCTATGGCGCACGTCCAGGCTGCTTACAACGTAATTTGAATCACTTCCCTCTCTTTGGGGCTGTCAATTAAACTCTTCTCATCTTTCTACCACATAATCATCTTTATCTCTCTTTCCTTTTCAGGCATACTGCTATAACAACCAGATGCAGGACAGGTTCTCGATGGCGATGGATGTGGCCCGTAATGCTGAAACTGACAAGAGAGCAGCCGAAGGCAAGGCTGACAAACTTGATAAGGAGGTCAAGAACCTCAAGACGGAGAATGCTAATTTGCTTACCAAGCTTGGTCGTCTGGAAAAAAGATGTGAGAAGCTGAGGCATGAAAAGTCCGAGGTCTGGAACAAGGCCATACAGGCATTCCTTGATGGTACAACTGGTGATGAATGGCTCCGGAAGCGGACTGAAGATGGGCTTTCCATCTTTTAGGAGGGCTTCCAAAAAGCCAAGGAACTAATGATGGCCAAGTATCCGAGCCTTTTTCTTGGACGACGTTGTGGTGCCCAGCTTTGAGTCACCGTCTGGGGATACAGCCGTGCCTACTGAAGCTGGAGATGCTATTTCTCCTGGGGAGAAGAGTGTTTGATTCGAAATGCTCCTGCATCTTAGGACAACTTACCTTTATTCCCCTATTTTGCAATTTCCATTTGATGTGCCCCCAACACTTGTGTTGCCTCAGAGGCTTGCAAATGGAAATTATTATTCTCTTTTCTTTTTGTTTACCCCTTGAGGGGTTTTATTTTTGCAATCGTGTTTTTGATATTTCACTTTTTGCATTGTTTTTACTTTGACACGAACCCTTATCATCAGCTAAGGGCTGGCAAAGAAGCCTCGCACTCACGCTTGGTTGAATTTTGAATTAACAAAACAGGGTGGGGCGACGATCCCCCGCATGGCTTTGCCGTTTCTCGAGCTAGAACTAAAGCTAGACCGTGTGAGGTAAGACTTGTGTCTTACCCTATCACAATGGGTGATACCTTTCTTGAGCAACATTCATGGTTTTACTTTGAAGCGAACCCTTATCGTCAGCTAAGGGCTGGCAAAGAAGCCTCGCACTCACGCTGGGCCAGATTTCAAATTAACAAAATAGGGTGGGGCGACGATCCCCCACATGGTTTTGCCATTTCTCGGGCTAGAACTAAAACTAGACCATGTTAGGTAAAACTTGTGTCTTACCCTATCACAATGGGTGATACTTTGCTTGAGCATCATTCGTGGTTTTACTTGATCGGGCAGTCTACTCGGGCAGTCTGCTCGAGTATTGAATGTACGATGTTCTTGGGAACATGGATATCGTTATCCGAGCTAATCATTCATCGTTGTGCTAATATAAGCAATACTTCTTTCTAATAATGGAAAAGATGTTGATATTAAATAGACGAAACGATATACTTCAAACTGAAGAAGATGATGAAGATTTTCATTATAATTGAAATACTTCATCTCAATTATCCTTCTGTGTTCTATCCCACTTTTCCCCCCAAAAAAGGAAAAATGTCTTGTAACAGATACAAGACTCTACTGGTAGTATTTCCTCAAGTTGTCAGCATTCCATGTTCGCGGGATCGCTTCTCCTGAAAGTGTTTCAAGTGAATAAGCGCCTGGTCTAAGCACCTTCGATATTTTGTAAGGTCTTTCCCAGTTTGGCGACAACTTCCCCACAGCAGCCTTCGGGTCTAAAACTTTCAATTTTCTGAGGACTAGATCCCCAACTCTAAATATCCTCATTCGAACCCTTCGATTGTAGAATCGCGCGACTCGTTGTTTTATTAAAATCATCCGATCTAAGGCTTGGGCTCGCACATCATCTATCAAATCCAGATTTCCTCTAAGATTCTCCTCGTTTTCTGCCTCCAAAAATTGTAACACTCGAACCATGGGGAGGCCCACTTCTATGGGCAGCAGCGCCTCTGTCCCGGAACACAGCAGAAATGGTGTCTCGCCTGTCACCGAATGGGGTGTTGTGCGGTATGCCCAAAGTACCTTTGGAAGTTCATCAACCCATGCCCCCTTAGCATCGTCCAACTTTCTCTTCAACCCTTGAAGGATTGAGCGATTCATGTTCTCTGTTTGTCCATTGGATTGGGAATGAGCGACTGATGTAAAACAGAGACTGATAGAAAGGCCTTCGCAAAAGCTTCGAAAGTTAGAATTATCGAATTACTTCCCATTATCGGTGATCAGGATCTTTGGAACCCCAAAGTGACAGACAACGTTCTTCCAGAAGAACTCTTCACATTTCAACGCCGTTATGGTAGCCAATGGTTCGGCCTCAATCTATTTTGTGAAGTAGTCGATGGTGACTATCACAAATCGCCTTTGCCCGGCAGCCATCAGAAAGGGGCCCAAAATATCCATCCCTCCACATTGCCAACGAAATTAGGGAAGTGAAGATACTAAGGGGCGCTGTCGGTGTGTGTGTAAGGGGAGCGAATTTTTGACATTGGTCACACCTTTTCGTAAACTTTATCACGTCTCTCTGCATCCCTGGCCAGTAATAGCCTTACCTCAAGATTTTGTGCGCTAGATTTCTTCCACCTAAGTGTTGTCCGCAAATACCTTCATGAACCTTCTGTAACGAATAATCTGCCTCTTTAGGGGTCAGACACTTTAGGTATGGCAAGCTAAAAGACTTCTTGTATAGCACACTATCTACAAGGGCAAATTGAGCAGCTTTAGCACGTAAATTACGTGCTTCGCTTCTCTCTATAGGTAACGCCCCCGAGGCGAGGTACTGAATAATTGGGTCCATCCAGCACGGTTCATACTCTATCACATCCACTTCATTTGAGAGCTTGATACTTCTTTCTTGGAGGAACTCAATGTATATTGCACGTGAGAACTCCGAAATGTCTTTGGAAGTCAGTCTTGACAGTGAGTTTGCTTGGGCATTTTGGTCTCGCGGTATGTGGCGGATGGCAAAATTCTTGAACTTAGCGGCTTTCGTCTTCACGGCCTGGAGATATTGGGCCATTCTATCATCTTTCGCTCCATACTCTCCCAATATATGATTCATAACTAACTGAGAATCACTGTGTATGGAAAGAGAGTCAACTTTCAGCGAGTGTGCCAACCTTAATCCTGCTAATAGCGCTTCGTACTCTGCTTCATTATTTGATGCCTGAAAGTTGAAGTGAAGGGCATACTCAATCTTAAACTTTTTGGGGCTGATCAGTATAAGCCTGGCTCCGCTATTTCCAACCTTGGAAGAACCGTCGACATAAAGAAGCCAAGGATCCGAAACTTCTGAAAGAATCAACTGCTGGGGGTCTTCCGATATTGTGCACTCAACAACAAAATCTGATAAGGCTTGAGCCTTAATTGCTGTACGGGGTTGGTACTTGATATCAAATTCACCCAGTTCCACCGACCAATTTACCAATCTCCCCGACGCATCAGGATTTTGGAGTACTTTCCCCAATGGCTGATCAGTCAACACAACGATGGTGTGCGACTGGAAATATGGTCTCAGTTTTCTAGCCGATGTGACAAGGGTAAGGGCCACTTTGTCTATTCGAGGGTATCTGGTCTCCACATCTTGCAGGACTTTGCTTATGTAATAAACAGGTCTTTGCTTGCCTTCTTCTTCTCTGATCAAGACCGTGCTCACCGCTACCTCACTAATCGATAGGTATAGGAACAAGTCTTCACCAGTAACTGGCTTTGTAAGAAGCGGCGGGGACGACAAATAACGCTTCAATTCCTCGAATGACTTTTGGCATTCTTCTGTCCACTCGAAATCTTTCGCCTTCCTGATAGCCTTAAAGAAGGGAAGGCATTTATCTGCCGATTTGGACATGAACCTTCTTAAAGCAGCTACTCTTCCCGTAAGTTCCTGAACTTGCTTGATTGTCTTAGGCGACTTCATGGCATGAATGGCGCCTATCTTCTCTGGGTTGGCTTCAATACCCCACTGAGATACCATGAATCCTAAGAACTTCCCCAACGCTACGCCAAACGCACACTTGAGTGGGTTTAGCTTCATGTTATAAGCTCTCAGGATGTCAAAGGTTTCTTTGAGGTCTTTCACATGAGCCTCCACTTTTACACTCTTCACCAGCATGTCATCCACGTATACCTCCATACTTTTCCCGATAGAATCGTGGAAGATCATGTTAATAAGGCGCTGATAAGTTGCTGCTGCATTCTTTAGTCCGAAAGGCATGACTTTGTAGCAATATAATCCCCGTTCTGTAATAAAGGCGGTTTTGGGAATATCGTCTACACACATCCTGATCTGGTTGTAGCCAGAATATGCATCCATAAAGCTCAACAGCTCATGACCCGAAGTTGCATCAATCAAGATATCAATTCATGGTAGCGGGTAACTGTCCTTTGGACAGGCCTTGTTAAGGTCAGTGAAGTCGATGCATATTCGCCAACGGTCGCTCGACTTGGGTACCATCACGACATTGGCGATCCAATCAGGGTATGATATCTCTTCGATGAATCCGGCTGCCAACAACTTGTCAACTTCTTCCTCAATTTTTACCTGTCTTTCTGGAGCGAACGTTCTCTTCTTTTGCTTGACCGACTTCTTGAGCGGGTCCACATTTAATTTATGGGTAATCACTTCCGGATCAATCCCAGGCATATCCGATGCCGTCCAAGCGAAGATATCTGAGTAGCTCCGCAATAAGTCCACAAGCTTGAGCTTGAGGTCGTCTGACAATCCTGTCCCTACCCTTACTGTTTTCTCTTGGTTGCCTGGGTATAGCTCGATATCAACGAGGTCTTCAGCGGGCTTACCTCTTTCGACTTTGGTCCCATCCCTCAAATCTTCAATCATGAGGGTTTCATTGGCTCTATTTCGGCATGACGCCATGTAGCACTGCCGAGCCACCACGTGGTCTCCCTTGACTTCCCCAACTCCATTCTCCATGGGGAATTTCATTTTCATGTGGTATGTTGATACCACCGCCCTTAATTGGTTTAATGCTGTTCGGCCCAAAATTGCATTATAGGCCGAAGGAACACGTACCACCACAAAATCTAGCATCAGCTTAGCTTGGTTCGGAGGGGCACCTACAGTCACTGGTAATGCAATAACTCCTTCACAAACAACAGGGTGGTTAGAGAAACCGTATAGAGGCATATCTATCTTTCGTAAGTGGTCGGATGGGATGTTCATTCTTTGAAACGCCTCATAAAAGAGTAGTTCCGTTGAGCTTCCATTATCTACGAGGATTCTTTTCACATCGAAGTTTCCCACCCGAAGTGTAACTACCAGGGGGTCGTCATGAGGTGTTCTTGTGTCTCCCACATCATCATCAGAGAAGGATATTGTTGGGGCCGGTTCTCTCTTCTGCTTTTTAGTTAACGGTCCCACAGTTGTGAGGACTTCCCTTACGTAAGCTTTTCGTCCTTCTCCGGAAGAGCCTCCTGCGGCGATTCCTCCTGAGATAGTATTGATGACGCCCGCATTTTCTCGCACTTCCTCTCTTCCTGCTAAGGGGGTGGCTTCCCTCTTTTCATTTCTTCAATTGACATACCCTCGCAGATGTCCCCGTTTGATAAGAGCGTATATTGCATGCTTGAGCGATTCACACTTGTCGGTAGTATGACCATGGTCATTGTGGTAATGGCACCACAAATTCCTATCTCTCTGACTGGGTGCCAACCTCATCTTCTCTGGTCTTTCCAGTATCTCTTTATCCTTTATCTCATGGAGAATCAGCGATGGTCTAGCATTCAATGGCGTCAAATTCTTCATGTCGAACATTTCTTTGGGGTGCCTTTTGTCCTTCCTTGAACGCTTAGAACCCCGTCCACTTCTTAGACTATCTTCTCGAGCCCTTGCCCATTGTCTCCTCTATGTTCTTTGTGTGTTTCCAAGTATTCTTCGACCTGGATGTACTTGTTGGCTTTATCCAACAAGCCGCTCATGTTTCCAGGGGGGCTCTTATTTACCGCAAATGCAAACTTGGTTGTAGGACGAAGCCCGCGGATAAAAGCTGTGTACTTTACTGACTCATGCAGGTTATCTATTTCTAATGTCGCCGCGTTGAAGTGTCCCAAATACCGCGACAAGGATTCGTTCCTTTCTTGGACTACGTTGAGGAGACTAGCTGAATTCTTCCTCCGAGTTTGGCTGCTCACAAAATGTTTCTAAAACAAGTCAGACAGCTGGGCGAAGGAATGGATGGACCTAGGTCGTAGAGACTTAAACCACGCATGCGTCACCTTCCTCAAAGTGGTTAGGAATGCCAGGAACATGACGACATCTGAGACTTAGAGGAGCAGCATATTTGTTTGAAACTGGTAGACGTGCTCTCCGGGGTCCCCGCTCCCATCATATAAATCGCACTGCGGCATCTGAAAATTAGGAGGGAGTTTTACCTTCTCAATTGCTTTGGACAGGGGGTATCCAGAATCCTCCCTAGGAGGAGTGAATTCCTCCGGGCATGGCCCAGAGGTGGGTTTGTGAGAAGTTCTCCCTTGGGGACGCACTTTTCGTCTGGAGCCTGAATTCGTCCTTGGGGACAATGCTTTTGGTCTGCGCAGCGTCGTCCTCGAATTTTGCCGCTTACCACGGGAGGCGAATTTGTGCTGTCCTCTATTGACTTCTCTCGTCGGAGATATGATTTGCTTTTGGCGACATGTTTCTCGGTTTCTTGTTCTGGCTGATAGCTGGGATCAGTCTCTGATTTATGACTTCGACCATAGCTGGACCTTGAAGTCAGTCTAAGGCGAAGGTCGCTGGGATCCAGATGTGTCTGGTTAGTAAAAATCATCGGGGCCATTGCTTCAAGCTTCTTCTGTAAGGTAGTTACCACGCCCTTAAGTTCGTGGACTTCTCTGGTCAGGTCTGCGTTCGGAGTATCAAACAGCTTTCGGGTCAAGCGATGGCGCAAATCTCCTCTCTTTAGAAGAGGGGTCGGGGAACGAGTTCCCTGGGAACTGTCAGTCGTCTTCGGGGTGACTGAAGTCACATTAATCCAGTTATTACTGGAATGCTGTTGCCTTCGGCGGGAGCCTCTCAATCTCGCTCGCTAATTTTGGACGGAGCAACTGGCTGGAGGAGTGTCTGAAGGTGATTGCCTGGCCATGTTCCCTGTCGGTCCCACGGATGGCGCCAAAATGTTGCTGCTAAAATGTTGATCGGGACCATAACTAAGAAATGGACCTGCAAAATAGAACACGGAGTGACCACCGGGGATGTTCTGGTGGAGGCGGCTCCGATGCTAAAGTTAGAACGTTGCTACTAGGGTAGAACTTTGAATAGCTGTCTATGCTCATGTGTGAACTTGTTTGTGTACCTGAGGATTTTCCCATTATATAAGCCATTTCCAGACTCCTCTAGGACTCTTTTCTCACTGATCCTTAACGTATTAGAGCCCTATTAGGACTATCCTTTTAGCAGTTGAGTCCTAAACGGGTTCTATCACCTCTCTCGGAATCTGTATCAGATTCTGTCCTGATACAGATTCCTTAATCCGCTCAAAGTCATCCATGCCACGTGTCATAAGTTGGTTAGGTGGATATTTTAGCTATATCAGGTGTCAGCATGGAATCTCCCCATTAAGATATTGTAGAATTAGGTTTCCTTTTTTTGGTTTGGCATGTTTGTAGAGAATGATAAAGATTGTAAAGGTTTATAACCGTTGGACTTGACCTTAGATGATTAAAGGAACTTTCTTCAAAAAAAACAAAAAAACAAAACAGAACAAAACAAAACAAAAAGAAGAAAGAAACAAAGATTTAGCACTTAAAACCCATATTGTCTCTCCAGATGCAACTGCCAAAATGTTTTGAAAAATGCTACTAAAGGTAATAGAAAACTAAGGGTCTGTTTGACACAGCTTTTTTTTCAGTGGTCAATTTTTAAAGAGCAGTTTTTAAAGAGCAGCTTAATTTTATTTTTTTTTACAAAAACAAGTGGGTGTTTGATAACTCTTTTTTTTTTGGTGTTTGGTAACCCTTTTTATTTTGACTTTTTTTTTGTGGTGGTTTGCGGTGGCAGTGGTGTGGCGTAGTGGTGGTTGACGGTGGTGGTGGTCGGCGGTTGTCACGGCAGTCGCTGCCGGCAGTGGTGGCCGGAGGTGGCCGCCCGGTGGTGGTTGCCGGCTGCTGGAGGTGGCTGTCGGTGGTTGCTGTCTCGCGGCGGTGGGCGGTGGCTGCCGGCGGTGGTGGCCGGAGTGGCCTCCGGCCAGCGGTGGTGGCCACCGCCCATCGCTGCCCGGTGGTGGCTGTCGGCGGTCGAAGGTGGCTGTGGTGGTGGCTGCCGGAGGTGGCCGCCCGATGGTGGTTGCCGCTAGCCGGAGGTGGCTGTAGGTGGTTGCTGTTTGGCGGCGGTGGTGGCCGAAGGTGGCCTCCGGCCAGCGGTGGTGGCTGCCGACGGTCGGGGGTGGTTGTTGGTGGCTGCCGTGCAGCGATGGGTGGTGGCTGCCGGCGGTGGGTGCGTTGTGGTGGAGGTCTCAAAAAAAAAAATTTAAGTGAAAAAAAAAGAGTTTTTTCCTCTTTTTTTTTACACTACAATTTAAAAAGTGAGTTTTTAAATTGAAAAAAAAAAAGTTACCAAACACCCCATTTTTTCCCAATTTTTAAAACTGAAAAAAAGAGCAAAAAAAAAACTCCGTCAAACGGCCCCTAAGTGTCGCCAATACATAGGCTCCCCCAAATTTGAATAGTGTCTCCGCTTACGAGAGTTTGGAAAAATCGCAAAACGCTGGTGTTGCGTGATTTTTTTTTTTCTATGGGAAGAAACTTTAGCTAGTTTAATCTTTATCTCATGTTTTGAATTATCATCATATCAAATCATATTGTTCTTAAAATAGACAAAGTCTAGTAGTTTCTAGTGCAGTTTTCAAGCCAGCGCATCTATTTTGGGCTCAAAGAATGATGAACTATTTTGGGCTCAAAAGATGAAGCCTAGATGGATTAGGGAGGGAGATCATAACACCAAGCATTTTCAACTCGTATAAGGATTCATAGAATAGAATTGATGCTTTTTTCTGTACCTCTTTAATGTTTAGAAAAGGGTTGATCAAATTACTTCTTTGAGAATTTCTCGTATGGAGATTTTTGAGAATTACTTCTTTGACTTATTCAAGCTGTCCCATCCTCCCAACCACATCTTTTTAGGAGACAGGTTACTCATCAATGCAACATATATATCTCTCTCTCTCTCTATCTAGAGGAGATTGACTTTCTGGCACTTACGTACACCCGGAAACCAAGTTGAATATGCCCTTTTTTATTTCGCTTTGCTAAAAGCCCCTGGGCCCGATAGTATTCTTCCAACGCTCCAAAAAATGTTGGTCACTTATGAAGGGAGATATCATTAAAGGATTCGTTCTTTGAATCTTAGACTTGGTCATATGCTTTCCAAAGCAAATTTCTCACACGACGCTTTATTCCTAAAGGAAAGAATCCTCAATGCCCTTTAGACCAGCATCGCCACGTCCACCACAGTATCTTGCTGTTGCTAGCAACATTATAGCATCTCCATCAAGATTTAAACACTACCCTACCTTACACTTCATTTACCACATTATAGCCACCATCACAATTACAGTGTTATGATAGCCACCACAACCACCACCCCAAAGCTACCATTTTGTGTATGTGTGCGCGCTAGCACCCGTGTTTGCTTTTGTGTCGTGGGTCTCTCTATGGGTGCTTTGTGTGTGGGTGTTAGTTTATATGGGGTGGGTGTGTGTAATGGGTCTATGCTTGTGTATTTATGTATGTGTTCGCACAAAAGTGGATAACGGGGAAGGGGGTGTGGGTGTCGCGTGGGTTTGTTAGTGGAAAATGGTGGTGGTGTTCATACCCTATTTTGGTCAGATCCCCAGGGCCCGCTAAGGGACCCACTTTGCTCGACACATCATCCAGTCAAAGGTTAATTATTCAACGCCATCACCCAGTTAAAGCGCATCTCCTTTTCGAGCATTCACAGGCATCACCAATGCAGCGATGTCAACACAGTCAAATCGTTGAAAAGAGAGCTCGACCCCTAAAGGGGGTCGGCCACCCCTTCTTCAAGGGTGTCGGCCACCCCTTTCTTGAGGGGGTCGGCCACCCCTTCTTCAAGGGGTCGGCCACCCCTCTTTGAAGGGGGTCGACCACCCCTTCTTGAGGAGGGGTCGGACAACCTTTTATCTTGCAAGGGTCACTCCTAAACCTCGACATCACTCATCACGCTCTCTACAATGCTCGCTCAACACCAATTGCTCCGCGACGTTCGTCACCCCGCCTGTGGGCCATTGTCATGATACGTGCCCCCAGCACCAAGTATTGATCCGAGACGTTCGTCACCGCGCCCATGCGCCACTTCCATGATGGGTGCCCACGGCACCAGGTATTATCTCCGCGACGTTCGTCGCCGTGCCCGGGCGCCACTTTCATAACACGTGCCCCGACACCAAGTGTTATCTCCACAACGCTCGTCGTTGCCCTTGTGCGCCACAAGGGCAACGGTGGTCGACGGTGGTGGTAGTGGTGGCCGACGGCCGGAGGTGGCTGCCTGCAGTCATCGGCGGTGGTGGCCGGTGGCCAGAGGTGGCTGCCGGTAGTCTCCGGCGGTGGTCACCAGCGGCCAGAGGTGGCTGCCGGCAATCTACAGCGGTGGCTGCCGGTGGTCGCCGGCGGCCGGCAGTCTCCGGCAGTGGTCGCCTGAGGTGGCTGCCGGCGGTGGGAGGGTGGTGGTGGTGGTCTAAAAAAAAACCAAAAGTGAAAAAAAAAAACCAGTTTTTGGAAATTTTTTTTTTACTCTTCAGTTTAAAAACTGATTTTTTAAATTGAAAAAAAAAATGGTTACCAAACGCTCATTTTTTTCAATTTTTAAAACTGAAAAAAAAAGAGGCAAAAAAAGAGTGTCAAACCTACCATAAGTTTAGACTAATTCTGATAGGAGTGAGCTGGATCCTTTGATAAGTACTCTCCTGCCATCGTGCTAAAATCCTTTCCTAGCACAAGCCTTCTCCATGTAAGCACCCAAGGGAAGACAAAAGTCAGAGGCAAGCTCTCCACCAAACACCCTAAGGACTCGTGCCATAGCAATGATCTCACACCTCTGATTGCTCCCATTGCATTGATCTCACACCTCTGATTGCTTCTAAACTCAAGCATATTAGATAACTTAAAAGCACCGACTCCCTAAGATTCATCTGCATCATAGACAGTGGCAGAACTAGGACTCGTTGCCTGTAGGGGCAGAGATTTTGCTATCTTACGGAACTATAAGCCGCTAAAATCATGCCAAAAATAGCGGATATGACAACCTTTAAGAGAAACAGAGTCCTAAAGAGTGTACTTGGCAACAAAGTAAGAATACTTTTGGCATTCCCTTGATAGTATCCAATTCAAACCAAAAATTAACAAGTGAAAATGAAAAGGTAATTAAAAAGTGAGAATGCAAAAGGTAATTAAAAAGTGAGAATGCAAAAGGTAATTAACAAGTGAAAATGCAAAAGGTAATTAAAGAACTAAGCAAGAAATAGGATTTCTCCTTTCCCTTCGGCAAAATAGAAATATTTGACACTGAAAATAATAAGGCACCTAATTTACCAAAAGCCTAATCGACAAAAATTCAGGACCAAAAAAACTGAAACATGAGAAATCTGATACGAAAACTGCACTTATACAATGTAGCCGTTTCAACGTTATCCTTGCACTAACCGAGCTCATGAACTTAAATTTTGTGCGGAGATTATTGACATTTTCAAAGCCTCTCAACAGAAGCTGATGGATTGAAGTTTTGAGCGAGTCGTTTCTAGTTTCAGGGACAACGAAGCTGGACTACCCTGAGTCTAGTACCAGAGCAATGCAGGTACAACCCAGCATATGTAACATGTTCTTTTGGGTTACTACAGAAATGATGCAATAGAAGAACAAACAGACCTACACGTCAGAATAAGAACAAACCTGCCGCTGCCGCTCCTCATCGCCTGAAGTCGCCGACAAATCGGTCGCTCGGAGCAGTCGCCGCCACTCCCTTTCTCTCTCGCCCAGATTTGTCCCGTTTGTATTTGGCGGTAGCTGCGAAGTGACAAAAGTTCAAGACTAAAATTCAATTTAGGATTTTTTTGGACTAAATTTTGACTAAACCTTTAGCGACGGCAAACTCAGTAGCCAAATCAGTCGCTAATTTAGCGACGGCAACGACAGTCACAAAATTCGGTCGCTAAAGCCAAGTTTTCGTTGACCATGAATATTTAGCGACCGCGAAATAGAGCAGTCGTTAAATCGGTCGCTAAAGTTTAGATTAGCGACTGCATGATTTGGCAGTCGCAACATGCGGTCGCTAAAACCCTTGTTTCTTGTTGTCAAAGTATAAAAGAGTTGTTAGAAATTTGTTAGACGAAAATACGTTAGGGGGTAAAAGTGAAATTTTGCAAAACGGGAGGAATATGGCCGTCGGGAGAGGGGGGGAATCTGAATTTTTTAAAACAAGTGGGGAGGGCCACTTTAATTATGGCCAGATTTAGGGCCAAAGGGCCCGGGCCAAAATAGGGCCGAGAAGCGGGCCTGGGCAAGGCCAGCCCTCGAAAACGGGTCGATTTCGGGTCAGCTTGTTTTTAAGACCTGACCAGGGCTTGTTTAGGGTCAAGCCAGACAAAAATTTGCAAAAAATAGGCCTAGCCCTGGCCCAAGGCCCTACGGGTTAGGGCCGGCACTGTTCATGGTTAGGGCCGGGTCAGCCCGTCCAATTTAGGGCCATACAGGAATCTAATAATAATAAAGTATTAAAGTCAAGTGACCATTATTTTTCCAACTAGCCCTTAATTACTGATATAATCTAACAATACATTAATTGCACGTGGATTATTAAAAATACAGCATTTACGTGGACTACAGCTGGGGCTGGTTAATTTATCATTTCATTTGAATTTTATATTTTTGTTTAATTTTTCTTCTGTCAGGCCTGAGAGTAGTTTGTGGCTGGCCGGCTAGCATTAGTGGTGCCTTTTTTCTAGTTTTCTTTATTTGTACTTTACTTTAGTTTTGTATATAGATAGTTTTGACACCATCTTACTTGAACAGGTTATCGTGAAACACCATGTAATCTTATATTTCAACCTCAAAATTCGCAAGTGCTTAGTACTATACCAAAGAAAAAGTACTGACACTAAATTAATGAATGCCAGAAATAATCTGAGATTGTAGGAGTTATGCAAACACTAACCTAATTTTGAGTTTAACGTGAAACATCATGTAAGTATGTATGACTCAGCCTCTTGCCTGCTAAGTGCTAAGACCAAATTAAGGAAATACTCTACTCTGCATATCTGTACATCTGAGCAGCAGTAGTTAAGGAAACACTTACCATGATGCTCTTTTTGCTTTCTTCTCCGGTCCTTTTGACTTTGCTAGTCCTCTTCTTAACGGTAGTGATAAAACACCTGAAAAAATCTACTAGAACCCATGG
This sequence comes from Escallonia herrerae, assembly GCA_033070095.1. Lineage (NCBI taxonomy): Eukaryota > Viridiplantae > Streptophyta > Magnoliopsida > Escalloniales > Escalloniaceae > Escallonia > Escallonia herrerae. Next base: position 26,224 of record JAVXUP010003434.1, on the reverse strand, counting down.
CAGCCACGGCCCAAAGCTGCCGCCGGGGCCAACAAAACTGCCGTTCATCGGCAACTTGCACCAGCTGGCAGCCGCGGCGCTACCGCACCGTGCCTTGAGAGACATGGCCGAGAAACATGGACCCGTCATGCACCTTAAGCTCGGCGAGGTTTCGGCCATAGTGATTTCCACCCCAGAAGCGGCCGAGGAGGTGTTGAAGAAGCACGAGCTCAGTTTTGCCCAGAGGCCAAAGCTTGTCGCAGCTGACGCGGCTGGTTATGGATATTCAGGTACTCAAGGGAACTTCATGGGAAAAACTTGAATTATTAGTACTTGAGGTTTCTTTGAAATCATTGTGGTTTCTAATTTCTTAGTTTCCACAAAAATAAAAACTAAACCTTCATTCAATTTCTCATTTTTAAGAAAAATGATCTTTCCGGTTCGGAATTTTTGTTTTTGAGTTTTCTTTTCCAGTTATTTTCTTTTTTTATTTTCTTTCTTTCGACCTTTCTAAACATACATATATTTCTTCTCCAACTGAACACCTCCGGACCATTATTAAAACTCACAAAACCACCACCCTCCCTTCCTCCGCCTGCTGCCACCATCATCAACTGATCCGCTGTCGGATCGATCTTCAAGAAAACAAGTATGTTGTCTAACGCCACCTTAATCTAGTTAGTTTAGATTTTCTGCTTCATTTTGGGCACAAATGACATACTAATATGCATGCTGAAATAACTCTCCATCGTCACCATAGTTGCAAAAAATAGACTATTATACAGTATGTGCCACGACTTTGTTGTCAAACGTTAACTTTTCCCTCCAAAAATGGACAAAACTTATGCCCCAAAGTAGTCTTGGCTGTGTATTAATAAACTCTTTTGTTCTGATCTGTCGACTCTGCCACCGTTCTTGATAATTCTTGGTCCGCCCGCAGGTGTCTTCTTCTCTCCCTACGGCGATTATTGGAGACAACTACGAAAGATCGTCACCTTGGAGCTCCTAAGCACCAAACAGGTCCGCTCATTTTGGCCCGTGAGAGTGGAGGAGACATGGAACCTCATCGAATCCATCTCGTCTTCATCAGGGCGCTCCATGAATCTAACAATGGAGCTGTGGCGCTTCAGCAACGACACCATCGCGAGGGCAGCATTCGGTAACAAGTGCAAGGATGTGGACGACTTCATTTCGGTGGTCAAGGAAGGAAGCGAGCTGTGCGGAGGCTTTGACATGCCCGATTTGTTTCCTTCGCTTCCCTTTCTCCCCCTCGTTACCAGGATGAAGCCAGCGGTGACGGAAAATTTAAAAGCACGGACGGAGAAGGTTCTTGACAGTATCATCGATGAGCATCTAGCCAAGAGCGCTGCGGGAGACGAATCGGGTGAGGATGATCTCCTTGATGTGCTTCTTAAGCTACGCGGGTCGGACGAATACCCTCTCACAATGACCAACATCAAGGCAATCATTTTGGTACGTTCCTTGTTAACAACGTTTGATGCTGCTCTTAACTTGCATGCTTGCTTTCATAAATTCCTTCCATCTATCATCTAGCTGTCATAAATGATATTCTCAATTGTTTTGAAGACGCTCCAAATCCACCTTTATTGTCAAAACAGTTTTAGTTTTCGTCAAGACACTTGCGTGAGGCCGGGTGATTGTACCGCTTCAATCTCACAGTGTGCATGTATCCTATTTCGACATAAATCATACTGTATATATTTTGGATTACAGCCTATGCCGCACAAAAAGTATTTTACAAGTAGAAAACTAAAGGAGTTTACTTTATTTGGCAGGGAATAATACAAGCATTCCATGCTCTAGCATTAATGTTGGCAGTAGGTGCACTTAGAAAGAAAATATATTTCTTACCATTCACTTATTACATGTTTCTCCATCTCTTTTTTCCATAAATAAAAATGCATTATCTTGTGGATCGATAACCTTTTACCAACAAATAAGGGGTGGAATACATCCTCCCCTAAAAAAATATGCACATCAGGAGTTAAGTGTAGCATTGGCATAGATGTCTTATTTTTGTAGCCAATTTAAAGTAAAAGGACAGATTTGTGAATTTTTGTGTTGACTTGACTTACAATTTTTTGTAAAAGTTAGCTAGAAAAATATTTTCACAAGAGCGTGACAAGAACCAGAAGCATTGGCTGCGAAACATAAACGAGCGGCACAATTTCAACGTTTCATCAACATAAGAGTAGAAAGAGGCTGAATTTAGTCTCGCCATCTCTATGACTGAGTTAATTAAGCATATAAACTGACGTTCAACTTAGTACTTCCTTCATAAGAAAATTCACACCTCGATATAAGGCAACTATGCAGTTATGTTCGGCTACGTTCCAAAGTAAAGAGAATTATTTAACCAATAGTCATACTGACTTGTATTGGTCCTCTTTGTTATTTTCTTTTCTTGTCTTTGCTTTGTAACAGTAGTATAATTTTGCTTTTCCTTTTGCCGTTTAGCAGTAACGCTTTCTCATCGAATAACAACTGAATATATGATGCACATCAACCAATACAAATGCGCCGTAAACTTTCTCTTTTATCTACTGCGAACATCTTTAAGTTATTGCTCAATTTCTATTTTGCAGGACATGTTCGGTGGTGGACGGACAATCCATCGGCAACGCTAGAATGGGCGATGTCGGAAATGCTAAGGAACCCGAAGGTAATGGCAAAGGCGCAAGCTGAGGTTCGACAAGCCCTCAAAGGAAAGAAGAGCATAACCCAAGAAGATGTCCACGAACTTCATTATCTGAAGCTAGTCATCAAAGAAACTTTAAGGTTACACCCGCCTGCTCCTCTGTTACCGAGAGAAGTAAGGGAACAGTGTCAAATCAATGGATACGACATACCGTTGAAAGCCAAAGTCATTGTTAATCTGTGGGGAATAGGTAGAAACAAAAAGCAGTGGGTTGATGCTGATTGCTTTCGACCGGAGAGGTTTCAAGGATCCTCGTTCACCTTTCAGGGGACAAACTTTGAGTATATTCCCTTTAGAGCTGGTAGGAGGATATGTCCTGGCATAGCATTTGCTACTGCGTCTATTGAACTTTCCCTTGCTTTATTGCTGAATAAGTTTGATTGGAATCTCCCTGATGGAATCAAACCAGAACAACTCGATATGACTGAAAGATTTGGGATAAGTCTGAGGAAAAAGAACCCTCTCTACGTTATCCCTTCTCGTGTGTATTCCTTCGAGTGATTAAACTTAGTTCGTTGCTATGCGGGGGCAAAGCAGCAGTACTTCATCCATGGTTGTCTTTCTTATCAGCTTCTGTTTTTCTGAAGTGTTCCATATTTCCTGTAATTTTGGTTATAAATTGCAATACTTTCTTTCACGAATTATATATCCTTGCACAAATCCATACAGTTTGTAATCACAAGAGAAATATTGAATGACTTACAAGTGAAGAATGCTGCGTTGGTGGGCACTACAATGGTGGGTGGGGAGACCAGTGGGGGGCTGCCGTGGCGGGTGGGGCTATTGCACAGTGGTGATGGAATGCGCTTGTGGGTGGGCGATGGGGAATGGCAGTGGTGGTGATGGTACATGGTCGGCAGGTGAGTCAGCGGTTGATGGAGGTGGTGGGTAGTGGTGGTATTGGCGATGTCTACGGCAACGTTGGTGGCAGAAAAGAAAAAACAAAGGGCTAATTACACCTATGTCCCTGAGGTTTGGGGGTAATTACACGCGAGGACACAAAGTTTCAAAATGTAACACTTATGTCCATTGACAAACGGAATACCAAAATAGTTAACGGTTCTGACGAAAAGACCAAGTTGCCCCTAAATAAAAGTTGAAATCCTGATTTGCCCCTGGGACCACATGAAACCCTATTTATTCAAATGCCATTATCTTCAATTTTTCTCTCTTAAATTCTCTTAATTCTCTCTCTCTCTCTATTAAATTCTCTTAAATTCTCTCTCTCTCTCTCTCTTCCCCCACCACCCCGCACAACACTCCACCGCTGCTACCACCTTCCCTCCACCCCTCCAGTTGTTGCGCCTCCCATTCCCCACCGCGACATAGAAACGAGATCGGGGAGATCACGGCCAACCAGCCATGGCGAGGCAGCAGCCAGTGGTGGCGGCGAGATCGGCGGGATTGTGTGTTTGCGAAGGGATTGCCGGGATCGGCGAGATCGTGGGTTTGCGAAGGGATTGCCGAGATCGGCGGGATCGTGGGTTTCCGAAATAGGGTTTTAGAGAGAGAGAGCTGTCGGCTGTGTGGGTTTGCGAAGGGATTGCCGGCAACGTGGTGCGGGAAGGGGCTTGCCGGCGTGGTGGGGTGCTACGGGGAGAGGCTGCCGACATGGTGGGTGGTGCGGGGAGAGGCTGCTGGCGTGGTGGGGTGGTGTGGACAGGGGCTGCCGACGGAGAGGGGCCGGGGAAGGAGGGACTGCCGACGGCGAGGGCGGGGGAGGGAGGCGACGGCCGGCGGGGACTTCAGATTCACTGGCAATAGGAGAGAGAACATAAAACCCTAATTTGCAAATTAGGGTTTCAAAAATATCCTAATTTACAAATTAGGATTTCAACAAAATGCTAAAACTAAAACTGATAAATAAATCATATATAATAATAAACATATATTTTTCAATATATACAGTATAAGGGGTAGTATCGTCATTTTAAAAATACATATTGATGACATCATACAAAAAGTACACTTTTTATACGGAACCCTGACGGATGGACACGAGTAATACATTTGAAACACTTTTGGTCACAGAATGTTACATTTTGAAACTTTTTGTCCTTGACTGTAATTACCGCCAAACCTCAGGGACATAGGTGTAATTAGCCCATTTATTTTTTTAGTTGTTAGAGCATTAAAACATTTTTTTTTGGAAGGAGTATTTCTTGTTTCTGAAAAAATTATTTTTCCAGTTTGCCTTTTTATTTGGCATTGGGTAATTTTTGGGTTATTTAAATTCTATTTTCTTTGAATTTCGGCATGATTTAGTAATTTGAAACTTACGAGAAAACCAAGAAAATGCCTGAAAATTTATTTTTCGTTGTGTAATATTTTCTTTCATGTGATCTTCTGATTATGGCAATTCTTGGTGAAGTGTGGCATGCCTAGTTCATTTCGTTTTAAATTGGATGGCTTAATGATCGTTCTTCTTAAGATTATAATGTTTGATTTTATTTCGTTTGAAAATGCGTACATGTCTAGTCATTTAATGATATTATTTTATGCACGCATAGATGTCCAATCGAGTCCGAGTTATTTATATGCTTGTAGAGCATTTCGTGCATATGTTTATAACCCTATAGCTCTTGGACAAATGCTCGAGTCCTTACACGAAGAACGATGTGTCACCTTCTTAACAAGCCTTTTGTGAGCATTGTAGCGAACCGCCTCAAAAAAAAATCCCTAACAAGAAGGATTATAAATCAGAGACGCCATCTTATATAGTTAAATAAAAATAAGAAAAACCTAAAAATTACTCTAAAGTGTCTAAAAGAACAACTAATCTATCGAAAATCGAAAGACGTGTTCGGGGACTAAGTTTCGCAGCAGGAAAGTGTTAGGCACTGACTGCACTCTATCGGTCTCTACTTCATTTCTATTGACTATTGGCCTTAAAAAATATAAAATGCAATAAATATAACCCTAACTTTATTTTATTTTATTTTGGTTTGAACTCGACATTGGTGGTCGAGTGGCCTACATATCCAGTTGGACTAACTGGAATCAAAACCGTCGTAGTTCGACTCTGGTCTTTTGGAAAGTAATATACATCTTGGTCGTAGAATTAGACAAAGAAATATAAAAGTCTCTTTTTGATATAATAATTGAAATTAGACCTGACAAACGGGTAAACCCGCCAGATATAGAAATACCCAGTCGGGTTCGGGTTAAACCTATTCGGGTAAATTTTACCCGATTTCTTTCGAGTAGTGTTTTCCACTACCCATACCCTACCCAGGCAGTTCGGGTATTACCCGCGGATAAATAATTAAAATTTTGATTTTTTTAATTCACGGATATTCACTGAATTATTTTTCTTGAAATATCACTTGACTAATTTCTACAATTAAACGAATGTATTTTTGGGTTACCATGATTAATCCTTCCTGCTGTAACACAACAACACAATTATCTCAACACTCAAATCTAACACAACCATCTCAACTCCATCACAACAAGCACATATATATCTTAAAAATTCCAAAAAATTACCTAAAAATAAGTTCTAAAGTCTAAAGTAGTAAAACTTAATTAACAAAAATAATACCAAGCAAATCAAACTGTTTACAAAAATATCTGGTTAACAAAAATAATCTTGCTAACTCTACTGTTCCGGTTTGACTTACCACTTCCAAAGTCGATCGGAGCTCGCTTTCTCTATGCGGTGCTAGGCTTTAAAAACCAAAGGTTGAAGAAAAGTTTACCACTCTCAAAGTCGATCAGAAACAAAGCCTTAAACCTTCAACATTTGAAGGGTTGAGGCTTCCCACGGAAGACTGGCGATGGGCTATGGCAGATCTACAGCAGAGCTGTGGCCAAATTTGTGGCGAGTGTGAGAGGGACAGTGGGGCACTGTTGATGTGGAGAAGAGTGGACTAGTGTGGTCGTCAGTGAATCTGACTGTGGTGGGTGACAGAGAGAGAGAGAGAAAGAGACGGGAGAGTAAGTTGAGAGAGTGATGCCAAGGAAAGTGGGTTCGCAGTCTACGTGGAGGTGCCACAAGGAATGCAGTCCGAGTCAGATGCCAAGTGTGATGATGTGGGACACAGTAAGGGTGGAGCAAGGGCAGAGACCAAGGGCTTCCCAGACAGAGCCTGAGGGTGGCAGTGCTGCGAGGGGATGGCGCAAAGTGAATACACGACGACAGTCACAATCCGATGCTTAGGTCCAGAGTCAGGGTCCTGTATGTTTCTCTCTTTAGGATTCTAGAGTGAGAAAGCTAAAATGTTCTAACAATGTCCAACCGTCAGAAAATTTCCAAGTGTCCCAAATGAATTCTCAAGACCTCTATTTATAGAGGTTGAGACGATGATGTCATTAACCAACACGTGGCGCTCCTCGGGAGTGACACGTCACCGAGGGGTCCACAGCTGCCGGTGCTCCATGGACTGTCGGATGTCATATTCACCCGGCTTGCTCCCTCACAGCGTCGCTCTGTTTCTGGCAAGACTGCACCCACAGCGGTGGTGTAGCTAGAGAACCCTTTGATCTAGCCACCATCCAAGCCCTTGTAGAGTCCCACAGGCCTGGCAGCGATGGGGAAGACCCTATGCCCAGCTGCCAAGTGGACTAGGCGTGATGCCCTCTGAAGACCTGCTCCCGTCTCCGAGTGACCCGGGGGTCATAGTCCCTAGGGGTGCCGACGCGAGCCCCCAGTGCCAGAGCACGTAGGCCACTCACGAAGACACCTTAGCGGAGATAGTGTCCCAGAGGAATCGCCTATCCTGCTGGTGAGTCCTTATGCTAGAGCAATCGGAGCACGTCAAGGTAGCATCCCGGAGGAGCTGTCTACCTGGCGAAAGGGGAGTTGAAAAGCTCCCTGGCAGAGATAGTGTCCCAGAGGAGTAGCTTATTTCGCAGGCCGAAAGAGCATTCCGGAAGAGCCGTCTATCTGGCCGATCGAGGTAGCATCCCGAAGGAGCCGTCTACCTGGCATAAGGGGAGTCTTCATGCCGAAGCACTTAGAGCTCCCTTGTAATATCTCACATCGGATGTGGAGTAGTATGAGATGACCCTTATAAGACCTTGCCAAGGAACTCATAAGTACCTACTTGGCTAGCCCTTTTGAGGGAGGCAATGCCCTGTGGTGGGGCCGTGGACCGGGTCGTTACAGATGGTATCAGAGCTGACTCTCGAAAACTCAGGCTGGGCTATCCAGTCGGGTTGCCGATGGTTGGGGAAACGAAGGCAAGCCCGGGTATATCCCACATCAATAGGATGGTTGGGGCAACGAAGGGTGAGCCCGGTATATCCCACATTGGCTAGAGAGGAAGATTCTGGGCTATGTGTGATTGAGCCTTAGCGAGGACGCTAAGGTATAAGGAGGGGAGATTGTAATATCTCACATCAGATGTGGAGTAGTATGAGATGACCCTTATAAGACCTTGCCAAGGAACTCATAAGTACCTATTTGGCTAGCTCTTTTGAGCGAGGCATTGCCCTGTGGTGGGGCCGTGGACCGGGTCGTTACATCCCTGGTAGAGATAGTGTCTCGGAGGAGTCGCCTATCCCTACGGGTGAGTCCTTGTACCGGAGCACTCAGAGTGCATCAAGGTAGCATCCCAGAGGAGCCGTCTACCCGACTGGCCAAGGTAGCATCCTGGAAGAGCCGTCTACCTAGTGGAAGGGGAGTTAAAAAGCTCCCCGGCAGAGATAGTGTCCTGGAGACGTCACATATCCCCGCGGGTGAGTCCTTGTGCCAGAGCACTCGGAACTCATCAAGGTAGCATCCAAAAGGATCCGTCTACTCGACTGGCCAAGGTAGCATCCCAGAGGAGCCGTTTACCTGGCCGAATGCGAGTTAAAAAGCTCCGTAGCGGAGATAGTGTCCCAGAAGAGTCGCCTATCCCTGCGGATGAGTCCTTGTGCCAGAGCACTCAGAGCGCGTCAAGGCAGCATCTCAGAGGATCCGTCTACCAGATAGATGGGGAGTTAAAGAGCTCCCTGGTGGAGATAGTGTCCCGGAGGAGTTGCCTATCCCCGCGGGATACTGCACACTCTGGAGAGTGGGTCGAAGCATGTTCCACGTCCATGGCGGGGGTGCATGGTGTGGTGAATGAGTGTGGTGCTCGGGGGCATGTCATGGAGATGGCGCACATGCACGGTGAAATGTGTATGGTGCCCGGGGGCATGACATTGTGACAGAGAGCCTCGGGGCAGGGCTATATCAGAGGCTTGGCGCATAGGTGTAGAGGAGTGAATAAGGTGCCAGGGGCACGTCTGTGTTAGTGACGCGGCGCGTGGGCGCGATGAAGTGCGTATGGTGCTGGGGGCACGGTAGTGTGACAGAGAGCCTGGGGACACGGCTGTATTAGCGGCATGACGCACCGGCGCGGCAGAGTGAGTAAGGTGCCGGGAGAAAACTTGTGTAGACATGTCATGCAAAATGAGACCCCTAATGGACCTTTGGGTACGACCAGAATAGGTTGGGAACATAAGCCCCTGCGTGTGGTGTGCGCGGAGGGGTAACCAGAGCAGACGCAGCACGCATATTCGCAAGTTCGCACTTAGAAGAATTTATGATGTTTGTTGGTTCAAGAGTTGTTGACGTTGTTTCTGAATGACGAAGGTGAAGAGTAGTTGGCTCGATCCACCTCGTGCACCACCTACTGAAGCCTGAGTATGGATAGGAGTTGGCACAAGGGCATGATGATAGGGTACTGGGTGCGGGCGAGAGAGGTGGCGGAGACAATGCAAGGGCGTCGCGGAGTCGGTGCCTGGGCGACGGGCATCGCGGTGGTGGTTCGAGCTACCGCACGCACCACCTACCAAGGTTATTTGATGTAGAGGGACATCGTCATAAGGGACGCGACAAGGGCACTGTCGGGCATCATGATGCTGGGGTAGTCTATTACAGGCGTCGGGATGCGGGCAATTCTATGCGATCAATGTTATAATTAATTTTGAAGTGTTGGCCTTGGTGTGCGGTTGTGATGTGAAGGTGGGAAGGTCGAAGGTGGCGGCTTTTGGTTTGGGGAGGCTAAAGGATGGATGAAAGGTGGAAGAAGGTCAGACGACGGCATGACCAAAGTTCAGCCATGAGGAAGTGAGAGGGAGGTACGTGGTCAACCTTGAGCAAGGTGAGGGAGTCGACCTAGGTCATGGAAGAAGGGAATGAGGTTTGCAAGTAGAAAAGGGTGGAGTGGCGGTGCAAAGCCGATGGTGGAAGGGGGGTTGGAGGTGGACGGTTGTGGAAGAAGGAAAGAAAAATTGATGAGGGAAGAAGAAGGGTGGCCGCGCGGGGCTGTAGCAGGGGAAAGGGGGAGGGGGGAAGGGGAGGAGATGAAGGGCCGAGGCCAGATGACCAAGGCTGCGAGGCCTAGGCTGAGGCCGACCGGTGGGAAGAGGGGGGTGGGACGAGGCCAAGGGGGTAGGGGGAGGAGTAGCCGAGGCCGAGGGGAGGCGGGGAAGGGAAGGGGAAGGCAGCTGTGCGGCTGCACGAGGCCGAGGGTGGCCGCGGGGTTGTGGTATGAGGGATGGGGAGAGAGGGAGAGGGGATGGCCGAGGTCGAGGGGGGATGAGGGACGAGGCCGAGGGGGCCGGGGGTCGAGGCCGAGGGGGGCGGGGGAAGGAAAAGAAAGATAAAAGAAGAATGGGGGTGGCGACAGGGCTGCCGTGGGTGGGCAAGGGGTGGGGGGAAGGGAAAAGAGAAGGGGAAGGGAGAGGTGGGTCGAGGGTCACCGGTGATGGGCGTGCAGTCGGTTAAGAGGGCGAGGCCGATGGAGGAGGCCGATGGAGAAGGCAGCGGTGGCCCAGGATGATGGGCGTCGGCCGAAGAAAGAGAAGGGAGAATTAGGGTTTTTTAGGGGATTATGGTTTGGGGGATGACGCGGGTCGGGTGGGTCGATTTCAGTTTAGGGAGTTTGTTTCGGGTCGGGGAGTTGGGCGAGGGGCTGAGAGAGAAAATGGGTGCGTGGGTCACAAGTGGGTCGGGTTCGGGCACACCCGCCTAGATATGAATCTGAATTTTGGATTTGAAATTCAAAATAAAAAACAATCAATTTTTTTTTAGCATCCCTAAGGAACCCCCAATGAAAATTTGCACGATGTACGAGGAGAGAAAAAGAGGAGTGCGATGGTGGGAGTGAAGATGAAGAAATTTTGTGAAAATTTTTCTAAGTAAAGAACGAGGGTGAGAGGGTGGTGACCCGACCACGAGCAAGCAGGGTGAGAGGGAGGAGGGCGAGGGGGAGAGAAAATTTTGAAAATTTTCTAAGTGTTGAGAAGTTTTCCCGGGTGTTGGAAGGAGCATAGGATATAGGGGGTGAAAAAATTTTCTAAGTGTTGAGCTCGGACAAGGGTGCCGAGGTAGACCGCTGAGGGTGATCATCGATGACCGGTTGCGACAAAAATAAAAATTTTCTAAGTGTCAAAAAAAAGGATGAGGGGTAATGATGAGACCGTAGCAGCGTGGCTCGAGCCACCTCGCGCACCATGTACCAAGTCGCTGCAATGTGGAGCAGAAGGGGTTGAGAAGGGGTGAAGCCCCCAAAAGAGTGGATGAGGGCATCAAGAGTGGTGTCAGTAGGCCTGTGCAAGAGCCCTGTGGCTTGAAAATTTTCTAAGTCTGGAAAATGCAACTTAATTGATGACAAAAGATAGGCAACATGCCTTGGTACATGGGAGGTGAGTACATGGAAGCTTGCAAAATGAAGGAAAAAATTGCAAGTGTGGAAAACGCACTAGGCAGGCTAGGGCTTGGGTGGTTGGTTCAAATGTCCTCGACTTAGAGTTTGAGCTCGCTAGATGCAATTTTGTCGGCGAAGGCGAACTTGAGGCCCTGCACCACTTGAGATCGTGACTGACTTTTCGATGATAGGGGCAGTAGTTGGGATGGGCTAAGTCTTCCGGGGTAGGTTCAGCGTTGGCATTGGGCAGGGTCATGGCATTGTCGTTGATCCATGTCTCGAGGATAGCTTTGAGAGTCTTCAAGTCACATGGGTATTCCGGGGCAAGCTTCGGCTGGCCTTTCTTGTCAAGGCTCTCATCCCTTCCTTGGGACTGACGCTTGCGGTTGTTGTCATCGTTATTGGCTGCTTCCGTCGTCGCGGACAAGGCAATATGAGGTTGGGGCTTTGGGGTCTTTGACGGACCGACCGAGTCATAGGTGCGTCGCGCAGCTTCTTTGAGATGTCCCCAGGACTGAAGCTGAAGGTTTTCAAGGTAGACCCTGTAGGTGTCTTTCATGTTCTTGATGCAAATGGGCACATGGTTTCATCTTTGCTAAAGTCAGTGCACTCTAAGCACTTGTGATAAAATCGCGTAACATAGGTGTTGAGATCTTCCTCGGGGTTCTAGTAGATTCCGGTAATGTCAATGATGGTCACACGTTCCGTCTCATAGTGAAACTTGTCAAGGAAGAGCTGGACCATGTCGGACCAGGAGTGGATTGTACCGTCTGGAATCTGATTATATCAAGAGTAGGCGAGACCAGTCAAGGACTTGTGGAATTCACGAAGCTTCAAAGTTTCGTCCTCCCCATAGTGCTCCATAGAGCCAGCAAAACGGGTGATGTGCTCATGGGCATTGCCCTCTTTGCCGTTGAACAAGGTGAAGGATGATTGCTTGTACTTGACAGGGTAGGGCTTGGTAGCAAGGCTGCCAGAGTAGGGAGCATGGCCTAATAGCTTAGAGCGTAGTGTGGTAAGGACGACTGCTTGAGACAGCGAAGGATGGTATCAAGGTCATGCTTGGTAACGTACGAAGCATGTGAGGGTTTGTGCCCTGTTGAGATAATCTGGGCACCAGAGCCCCCAGACTGTGCAACCTGAGGCATCGAAGGGATGACGATGGTAGAGAGGGGTTGGTGGTGGGGAGTAACTTGTTGGGGTATGGTTTGCATATGGATAGTGTCAGTGGTTGGAGGTCGGTCGTCAGGAAGGGTCGACTGGAGTAAGCAGGGGGAATGACTTGTGTTTAGGTTTCGGTTGGTTATGTTCGGGTTAGGCTCCATCTTGATTGAGTCGTGAGTCTCTGAAGTGCTTCGAGCAAGGGTAATGCGTGGCGCCACTAGCTGAGGCGCCGTGAGTCCTACTGTCGAGGGCCCGGAGGACAAAGGCAGCGGTGGTCGCGACACTGGGTCCTGAGCAGTGTCCAAAACTAGCCCAGGCCCTGAAGGCTAAATTTTAGGGGGAGGGGCCAACCCTAGAGCATTGGATGGCAAGGGGTGAGCAGCGAACACAGGGTGGGGAGCTCTAAGGCCTTGAGAAGTCGGTGTTTGTGAAGTCAAGACTTGGATTGATTTTTGCATTTCTAAGATGACAACCATGAGAGAAGAGCGAGTGTCTTAGAGGTCAGTGATGGTAGGAGTAAGGTGTTGGAATGTGGCATTGATGATCGCAGTCACATCGGGTGCATCCATTCCAGGTAGAGGCTGGAGTTGGTTGTGGCTGGTCTCTTCTTGATCCTTGAGGTGAGGCTCCTCTTGGATGGTTGGGTGAAGACTTTGGCTAGTAGTCCTAGTAGCCCTGCGTTGCTGAGACATGGTTACTTGGGTGTCAGGCAACGGATGAACTGCACTGCGATGCTCACCTCCCAGGGGAGTTGCCAGAATGATGCCACGAAAAGTGGGTTCCGGTTGACATGGAGGTGCCACAAAGAATGCAGTCCGAGTTAGATGCCAAGTGTGATGATGTGGGACACAACAAGGGTGGAGCAAGGGCAGAGACCAAGGGCTTCCCAGACAGAGCCTGAGGGTAGCAGTGCTGCGAGGGCAATGGTGCAAAGTGAATACACGATGACAGTCACAGTCCGATGCTTAGGTCCAGAGTCAGGGTCCTGTGTGTTTCTCTCTTTAGGATTCTAGAGTGAGAAAGTGAAAATGTTTTGAGAATGTCCAACCGTCAGAATATGTCCAAGCGTCCCAAATGAATTCTCAAGACCTCTATTTATAGAGGTTGAGATGATGATGTCATTAACTGACACGTGGTGCTACTCGGGAGTGACACATCACCGAGGGGTCCACAGCTACCGGTGCTCCACAGACTGTCAAATTGTATATTCACCCGGCATGCTCCCTCACAGCATCGCTCTGTCGTTCTTGAAAGACTGGCTCCCACCCGGTGGTGTAGAGGTGTCAAATGGGCCAGGCTTGGGCCGGCCCAACCCAAGCCCATCGGGCCTCCAGCAAATCGTGTCAGGGTCGCTGTAAATCGGGCTGGGCCAAAATGAGGGAAATCTGGGCCCAGTCCAAGCCCAAGCCCTAGGCCCAACATCTAGGGCCGGGCTTGGGCCGAGCCCAGGCCCAATTTTTTTTTTGTTATTCAAAATACACCTTAGTTTTTTTAAAAAAATGAAAAGGCCATTTTTTGGGCCAAAAGAGGGCCGGGCCAAATCTGGGCCATTTTAGGGCCGGGCCTATTTCTCAAAAAGTTAGGCCTGGCCCTGGCCCTGGCCCAAGCCCTAAAGGTTAGGGCCAGTCCGGGCCCAAAAAAGGGCTGGGCTGGGCCAGCCCGCGGGCCGCCCGGCCCATTTGACACCTCTACGGTGGTGTGGCCAGAGAACCCCTTGATCTAGCCACCAATCCAAGCCCTTGCAGAGTCCCACAGGTCTAGCAACGGTGGGGAAGACCTGACACCCAGCTGGTAGTTGGACTAGGCACAGTGCCCTCCGAAGACCTGCTTCTATCTTGGAGTGACTCGAGGGTCATAGTCCCTAGGGGTGCCAATGCGAGCCCCCAGTACTGGAGCACGTAGGCTAGTCACGAAGACACCCTGACGGAGATAGTGTTCTGGAGGAGTCGCCTATCCCTCGGGTGAGTCATTGCACCGGAGCACTCGGAGTACGTCAAGGTAGGATCCCGGAGGAGCCGTCTACCCGACGGCCCAGGTAGCATCCAGGGGGAGCCGTCTACCTAGTAGAATGGGAGTTAAAAAGCTCCCTGGTAGAAATAGTGTCTCGGAAGAGTCGCTAATTCCGCAGGCCGAGGTAGCATCCCGGAGGAGTTGTCTACCCGACTGGCCGAGGTTACATCCCGGAAGAGCCATCTACCTAGTGTAAGGGGAGTTGAAAAGCTCCCAGGCGGAGATAGTGTCCCGAAGGAGTCGCCTATCCCCTTGGGTGAGTCCTTATGAAGGAGCACTCGGAGCTCGTCAAGGTAGCAACCTGGAAGAGCCGTCTATCTGACGGGCCGAGGTAGCATTTCGGAGGTGCCGTCTACCTGGCAAAAGGGGAGTTGAAGAGCTCCCTGGCAGAGATAGTGTCCCAGAGAAGTCGCCTATCCCCGCGGGATGCTGCACACTCCAGAGAGTCGGTCAATGCATGTTCCACGTCCATGGGCGGGGGTGCATGGTGTGGTGAATGAGTGTGGCGCCCGGGGGCATGTCATGGAGATGGCGCACAGGCACGGTGAAATGTGTATGGTGCCCGGGGGCATGACATTTGTGACAGAGAGCCTCGGGGTAGGGCTGTATCAGCGGCTCGGTGCATGGGCATGGTGAAGTGAGTAAGGTGTCGGGGGCACGTCTGTGTTAGTGGCGTGGCGCATGGGCGCGACGGAGTACGTATGGTGCCGGGGGCACTGTAGTGTGACAGAGAGCCTGGGGGCACGGCTATATTAGGGGGCACGGTGCACGGGCGCGACGGAGTGAGTAAGATGCCGGGCACACATCCGTGTTAGTGGCGTGGTGCATGGGCACGACGGAGTGCGTATGGTGCTGGGGGCATGGTAGTGTGATAGAGAGCCTAAGGGCACGGTTGTAACAGTGGGGCGGCGCACGGGTGCAACAGAGTGATGTCCAGGTGACGAGGGTCACGGACTGACGTCTGGGCCCTTGAAGAGTAGTGAAGATGCTAAGTATGGAAGCCAAAGGCCAACCCTTTGGCGGAAAGCCAGGGCCGAGGCCCACCCCAAGGGGAGGCTAAGGCCGACCCCAGGGGAGGCTAAGGCCGAGGCTGAGGCCGACCCCAAGGGGAAGGAAGGCTAAGGCTGACTTTCTTCAATAAGTGCCAAGGTGTGTCGACGGACGAAGTGCGACAGTCCGAGCATGATGAGCAGTCACGCAAGGATGAGCTTCTTGGTGACGAAATCACGTGGAAAAAGTGAGAAGTGCACATGACTTAAGCGTGCACGTTTTGACCTATTCGAAGCGTTGAATACTGACTATTGCTTATGCAGACGTGTCATGCAAAATAAGACCCCTAGTGGGCCTTTGGGTGAGACTAGAATAGGTTGGGAACAGAAAGAGATAGAGACTTCAAAGGGAGGAACTGGATAGCAAGGGCAGAAGATGAGAGAGAGAGATGAGAATGACTGAAAAATGAAAACCCTAGTGCTTTATATAGTAAAAAGTTCTAGTAGCCTGGGTAACCCGTACCCGACCCAGATTGAACCGGAATTTACAGATCGATTCGAGTAGGGGTCTATTTTCATCGGGTCTCCTATATAAGTACCTGTACCCGGATTTTTTTTACTGGGTACGGGTAGACCCGTGGGTCCGGGTCATATTTTGCTAGGTCTAATAAAAGTGTGATTACGGGAATGGGAGACGCTTCTAAATGATTTTCTAAACTAGAAAACTATTAAAGATTACCTCTTGAAGTAACTTGTTTCGAAGACTCGAGGACACGCTTAGAGTGATCGACATGCAAAGACTAAACGAGCTTTATTAAGTAAGTATGAATGGCTAAAATTCTCGAGAGAGATAGTGTGTTACTTCACAAAGAAATGGTACACAAGCTCTAAAGAGAACAAGCTTCTGGACCCCCAAAAATGAAGGCCAAAGGCTCTACTTATAGAGCTATGGGTCACAGAATCTGATAAGATTGCAAGGCTGATTTGCTAGAATCTTGGATAAATAGTAGATTGACAAAATTTAATTAACTGGCTGGTTAGTCGAAAATCGGTCGGTTCACACTAAAATTAAAAATTATTTTTTTCTGAATTTCGGGGCATTATCTGACCCTATTTTGGTAATTATCTCTAATTTTGCAAATGGGATGTTCCAAGTTTGGGATTTATCACCTCTAACCATATAAATGATTGATGTAATCTTTGCATCAGGGATAATTAACAGATTATATTTTCCAAATTATCTAGACATACTAACTAAATGGATAATAATCTAGACATTGGACTGGACTGACATAGCTAGGCTGGACTGGACCAATTCACTAACATGACCACTAGACTAGGCTGGACTGTTAGACTGAACTGGACTGCTAAACAAGACAGCGCTGGACTGGACACTTAACAATTAGACTGGACTGGAGTAAATTAATTAACTAAGTCACATTTCTAGGCCTAAACTCAATAATTCTCTCTAATTAATATAAACTCCACTAATTATTTATTCAAATTACCAAAATTGGGGTGTCCACAGAGCCCCTTGTTGAGGGAGCTCGCATGCGGGTGAACATCCCTGAAAAATAGCACATTTTTTAGGAAAATACGAAAAAGATTACAAGACTCGGACAGACTCGAGAACCGTGACACTGATATGAGGTCTGACCTTTATAGGACTTCCTACGTATCCTCCATGAAGAAATCGGACCAACTTAGTTCAAAAAAAATGCAGACATTGTTCAAAGCCGGAGCCAGCAGTAACAACAATTAGTCATCTAAGGATACTGGAATTGGAACTAGAACTGGAAAACTCACTGCTTAAGAGCTAGAGCCAATACTAACAACGATTGGTCGCTTAGGCAAATGAGAATAGTGTATCTAGAAGTCTGAGTAAATAGTAATGATGATTGGTCGTCTAGACATACTAAGGGTTTATGCTAAGAGCCGGAGCCAATAGTAAAAATGATTGGCTGCTTAGCCAGAAGGACGTACCAGTAGAAGCTGGAGCCAACAGTAACGACAAATAGTCGTCTAGGGATACTGAAAATTGGATCTAGAGCTGGAGCTGCTTGTTATGGAGCCATCAAGATGAGTTAAAAGGGTCGATAGACATAGTGGTATATCTAAATGCTGGAGCCCCCAAGACAAGTTGAAAGGGTCGTCTAGACATATGAAAGAATCTTGCCTATTGCTGGAGCCCCCAAGACGAGTTGGAAGGGTTGACAGACAAGATAAAAATAACCTTGGCCGTTGCCGGAGCCCTCAAGACAAGTTGGAAGGGTCGCGGGACAAAGTGCAGTCATATATCTAGATCCCGAAGCCCCCAGACAAGTTGAAAAGTTCGTCTAGATATAAAAAATAGTAATCTTGCATGTTGTCGGAGTCTTGGCCCCAAGATGAGTTGAAAGGGTCGACAAACCAGATGAAAATAATTTTTGCCATGGTCGGAGCCCCAAAGACAGGTTAAAAGGGTCGATGGACAAAGTTGGATGTCTAACCGGAGCCAACAACGCGTCAAAAGCGATTGGTCGCTTCGATATAGAAGGATTTCGATGATTTTGCTTAACGCCAGAGCCAATAATGCTATATAGACAGTTGGTGATTAAGTGCCGAATATATCAATATAATTGATTTGAAGAATATATTGCTACCAGCAACGTGTGCAGGATCTTGTACTGGCCTTACATCATACAACGATCACTAAACTAAGCAACAAATTCGAAAACTGCAAAACAATCTGGCGATATAGTGAACATGCACAAGCAAGTAGGCAAGCACACAAATGTTGAAATAAATGTGCCATGCGGAATGAATTAAATGTCACGCAAAATGCACAAGCAAGCGAAACACACAGATTGGAGTAATATAATGACGCAAGCAAATGACGTGAGCATACATGCACTTAAAACATGTATGCATCTATTTCACATGAGGATGTAAAAACAAACCCCCCCCCCCCCCCTCTTTTTCTTTACGGTTCAAAAGCCGGCGGCTAGTCAGAGGTAACAAATTTTGGAAATTCAGAATTTTGAGTCGAAAATTGGCCATATAGTCAGCCATATTTTTGAAAATTTTAAATTTTGAAAAATTGAAAGCCGGCCAGTTAGTTAGTTGTGTTAGAATTTCTAAAATTTGAAAACTTGAAAACCAGCCGGTTTGTCAGCCACGTTGACCAACTTTAATGACAAAACTGGATGGTCAACCCATCCACTTTTGTGCACAATTTTAGGGTTTATTCCAACACTTTAAACCCAATCTAAATTTAATCTCTCAAATTTCTTTCTTCGAAGAACTCAAGATCATGTAATCCTAACCAAATTACACATATAGCATATAAACTCCATCAATCCTTTCCCAATTTCTCCCAATATTCTTAGAATCATAAAATTCATTCGCACAAGGAGAGGCCATGAAGGCGAGCCACAAATCGAAAAATCTATCAATTCCGGCCAACGAAACAGTCGGAAGATCACTCATTGCTGACTCCGGATCAAGGAGTTCACCTAAGCAAGCACTTTTTCACGGAGGATATAAGTTTCCCAGGAATTTTTTCCCATTACACACACTATTTCACCTTACTTCACACACATACCATGACCATTCAAAGTAGGACTCACAAATGATCTTCTTCATGCAATTCATGCAGGAACTAGACGGTTCCTTGAGTTTTTTTTTCGCTTTCTCTCGATTTTGCAGCCCCTCCTAGCAAATTTGCAATGTGGAGGCTCCCCTAATTTGGTTAGAGAGTGGTGGACCAAAATTCTGGACCCATTAAGGCCAGGGTAGCCTTTACTCGTTTTGATCTTTTCCTCGATGTGTTGCATATCGCAACCCATAGTTTAAAAAACACCTTTTATGTTTAGCCAAGCGTTGGTGGAATTCTACCAACACTTTTTATATGCCGTTCAAGGAAGTGACATTCACCCCGTTCAATTTTGTAAACATCACCGTTGCTCACGCTCAAGGAAGGCCTGTACCCTGGGCTTATGATCTCGACAAAGATCGGGACCTCGTGGTCCGATTGCTTGGCTATGAACTACCCTTCAAAAAGGGCTTCAATTTTGTTAGCTACCTTTCGTGCGCACTACGAGGTTATGGATTTAGAGGGGGCTGAGGGCCCGGTGATTAATCAGTTTGTCCGGGGATTTTCGCTCTTTGTTTTAGGCGAGACCCTCTTCAGCAACAAGGATAACTATGTGCAGCTGTGGTGCCTACGAGCATTGGAGAATGTAGAGGAGATTGGGGAGTACGCAGGAGTGGTACTCCCGCATTGGCTTATTCGTATCACTCCATGGCTACAGTGTCCCCGAGTTAGTTCCTGAGCTTCATGGGATACTGTGATATCTGAGAGGTATGTTTATGCTCCTTGAATTATTTTCCAATTATTCTTCGCATGTTTTAAACATTTGTACTCACATGATATCCTTGTTTAAAGGTTCGAGCCTTTGAGGTCCTAGGTTCACGTGCCTCTTGACTAGGTCAGAGGCATACTGACGAGATTGAATCGGCCATGGATTGGTGGAATTTTATAGATAAGCGGGTTGGCACCTTCAAGGCAGTATACCAAGATAGCTTTAACGAGATGACATGGCGCATGGTAAGTAATTCAATAGGTTTTGAATTTTTCCTTAAGGTATGCTTATTGAATTCTTACCATTTGTCCCTCTTTTTTGTTTCAGGTGTCTCTATCCAAATGGGGGACATCAAAGACCTATCATGAGGAACTGGCCCGCACTCGATGCCAGATGCTATGAGTGGGACCCTTGTAAGAGGAGTTCTACTTGGGAGACCAAGTGCTCTTCCAGCACCACATGGACATCGATGTCTCTGTCCAACCTTCCCCTCCCCTAGGGATGTATCAGATGGCAGAGCTGGATAGGGGTTTGAGACAGAGCTTGATTAGGGGGGTCATTGTATCCTCTCTGAGGTGGCCGAACAACCCTTGCACCTACGAGGCGTTCGAGAGGCAAGACTTGGTATAATATCCCGAACTTCGGGAGCCAGTTAAAATAATCGTCTGGGCTCCAAAAAAATAAACAGGCAATAATTTTGGGCAATGCTCGGGTATTAGTAGGGTATTAAAGCTTAAAATAATTTTGAGACAAAAACGTATATTTTTGAAATTCTGGGGGCATTTTTGTAATTTCAAAAAATATGGTGAACGGGATGCATATGTTATTAAGTAGCGTTATGTTGATGATAATTGGGTGTTAGGAAGTGAAAATAAGGAGTTAGGGTAATTTTGGGGTCAAGTGAAAAATTTTCAAAGTTGAGGGGCCAAAATGTAATTTTGAAAACTTGAGGGGCCAAAGTGCAAATTTTGATACTTTGCAAAATGTATCACAATTTGGCGAAATCTGGTCATGCACAATGGCTACCTCCTGCTTGCCATAACCTGAGTCATTGTTGGAAATTATAATGTATTTTGGGATAAGATTCAAGATAAGGAAATATAGAAAGAAAATTTTGGGGTGCAAAATTGAAATACCACAAAGTGAAGAACAACTGAAAAACACGCACTATAGCAGCGGCGGGAAGGAAGGAAAAAGAGAATAAAAAAGGGAAAAAGGAGGAAGAAGAAGGAGGGGAAGGAAAGAAAGAAAAAAAAAGTTGAATCCGTACCCTAACGGGGTATGATCTTGAACCCAAAAGTGTGGAAATTGATTGAGTATATGTCGTGTATATATATCTATTTATTTGGTTGTATGAATATGACTTGGGATGAAGAAATTGTGATGAATTCTTGTTGGAATCATGGACAAAAGACCCTAAAACAACAAAGAAAGAAAAAACGAATTAGGATTTTGGATTGGGCATGATTTCAGTGTGCGTGGGTCTGTGTTTTAGTGTGTGTTCTTCATCCATGGAGATTTAATTCGAAGGGTGCTTAATTAGAGGTAATTGTGCAAATCAAATAAATTTAGGGCATGAAAGGGTGGAAGGTAATGCAATTAGGTGAATTAAGTGTGGAAAAGTGGGAAATCCATGCAAAATTAAAGGATGAACAAGCCCAGGTACACGGCTGGTTCAATGAAGAAGAAGGCTTGTGTGTGTGTTCAAGGTGTGTTAGTGTGTGTTCGAATCTGAATAGTAACTTGTAATTGTCGCTAAAGATGAAACTTTAATAAACAAGTTATAATTTGAATTTTTAAAAATAGTTAGGGTCATATTTAGCCAAAGTTTAAAGAAAAGACCCTAGTTATTTTTAGGATACCTACAATTTGGAAAAGTTTCAGATTTTTCCAAGGTCGGGAAGGAGATTAACCAATACGGGAATTTTGGAACTTTGCAGTGGAATTTAAAATATCAAACTAGCGCGGTTTTGCGCAAAATTTTATGAGAACCTTAGGATGCTGAGAAGTTCCATTTCCAAAATATTGGGTCATGTCGAGGTCGTTAGCTATTTTTGGCCGAACCGGCTTTTAAACGCTCAGTCCGGACACCAGTTCAGAATTTTTGGACAAAAATAAATATCATTGAAATACAAATTATTAAAATTATCAACACAAAATAAAATCAAATGTAACGCAACTTGGACACGATGGACTGGACTCGACCAGACACGACAGACTCAGCTCGTGTGCCTTACATCCTCTTTGGCCAGTTATCATAATTCATAGGCCATCCTCCTTATATTGATGTCCTATTTTACGGGATGTTCATCTCAGTCTCAAGTTATCAAAGAGACACTGTCATCAAGAAGGGAATTCGCAAGGAGTGTTTTATCCCTAACCGCGTTACAGATAAAACAACAAGACTTCATTAACAGGGCGGACAAGGGAAAGTTCTTCCACTTTATGTCCTCAACAGCACAACTCAAACAAAAGATACCAAGTCAAAAGATCAACCGGTGTTTCTAACCTAACAATAGGGATTCAACCTAAGCATGATCAACGGGCAGACTTGGGAAAAATTGCCACAAGCCCTCAACAACGTTCTTAAACCGGAGAAATGTCTATTTCCAACAAGTGTCGACATTTCACAACAACAACACGTCAATCTCTACAACATTATTGTCAACGACAGAGCGGACTCGGGAGATGTTTGACCACAAGTCCTCAATGGTGTTCTCGAACAAGAGAAATATCTGCTATCAAGAATTGCCAACATCTCACAACAACCGCACAACAACTCTTACACAATATCATCATCAACGTCAGGTATGTTAATCGAATTGAATCATACACTCTAAGACACATTATCCTCACTAAAGTTCATCCACAGGGCGGACTATGGGAATTTATTCTACCCCAAGTCCTCAACAGCACAATTAAAATATGCGAATAACGGTCACAATTACTACTGGTATCAAATCATAACAACAGGAGTCCAACATAAACGTCATCAACATGGCATGCTAATTGGAACAATTAATTAGCATAACAGAACCGCATTGTCCTTACCTCATTGGCTTATAGCTGAAGTAACTCGCAACCTCTGATCACAACAAGCGGCATCACCTAGTCAAATAATACCCTGCTTGTCAGACATCATTCAATACATACGCATTCTTTATTCTACCTCTTCCCATTTAACCGTTCATAGCGTCTTACAACAGTTAGTTAATCCAATCCGATAATTAGGTCCTTAACCTAGCCTTGTTGATGCATTAATGACAGTAAATTAGCCTTATTTTTGGAATATTACACCATTTCTCGCTTCATGTCACTCTGGACGCTTAATTACGCACGTTCCCAAAGATTTAGCCCCAACCTGGCAAATTATCGAAATACCCCCTAATGGCCGCTACACCACCAACACCTCAAAACTGCTTTAAAAGCACTTTTGTACTACATCATTTATTGTCCAAATAGTCTCTCAGAAAATTTTAAAGGGAACATTACCAAAACACCCCCTGGACTTACGTAAAGTTACCAAAACACCTCCTGGCGGCCATCGCCCCAGCCAACCTCTCAAAACTACTTTAAGACAATTTTTCAAATGGTTTACACTCCTTCCCGGACCAAAAATTCCATTGACAAATTTTGTAGGAAAAATTACCAAAATATCCCCCTCTAAGTGGCAAATTTTCAAAATGCCCCCTGAGGGTTCCCTACTACCCCAGTACCCCAATTTTGCTCCATAACAGCTTTTCACATGTCTTCCACTCTTTCCCAGACTAAAAGTCCTTCGAGAAATTTTATAGAAAAAATTACCAAAATACCCCTTTCGGGTGGCAAATTACCAAAATGCCCCCGAGGTTTCCGGCACAAGAAAAATCTCAAAAAATCTTAAAATGATATTTTAAGAATCGTGAAGTTATTTTTTAGCTAAATAAATATTTGGAAAAAATTTCGCCCGAAAATCCCGAACCAGTGTACAAACCGAGCGCTTAAAAGCCTGTTCGGCCAAAAATAGCTGACGACTTCAGAAGGACCCAAAATTTTGGAAAATGGAATTTCTCAGCATCCTAGGGTCCTCATAAAATGTTTGCACAAAACTGCGTTCGTTTGATATTTTAAATTTTACCATAAAGCTCCAAACTTTCCACATCCGTTCACCCCCTTTCCGACCTCGAACAAATCCGAAAGTTTTCCACAATATAACTAGGGTCTCTTTTTTACACTTTGGCTAAATCTGATTCTAACTATTTTTAAAAATTTGAGTTTTAACCTGATTAATTAATTTTCACCTTTAGTAACAAAAACAGTCACTATTCACATCAAACACACACACACACACACACACTAATTCACATTTTCTTCACACAGTCATCTTCTCCCTCACATCTCTCACAGCTGAGACATCCATTTCACATGAATCCCACTTATTCATCCACAGCCACTTCCAATTCCACCCAAATTCACCTAATTCCACTTTGTTTTACACATTTTAGCATACCATTACATCCATTAATCCACCCAAATTCATTCCCTCATCTCACCCGAAATACACCATGAACACACACTTAGAACACGCACTAAACTCACACAAAACGCACGCGCAACACTGAAATCCCTACCAATTTTCCTTCTTTTCTCCTTTCTAAGCCTTCATAATCACCAATTATTCATAATTTCATCATAATCTCTATCAATACACATATATATACCGAAATATACATACACATATATAACATGAAATTACAACCAAATTAACCCCAAATTCTTCAAATTAATGGCTCGAGATAGAGGGATTACCCCGTTAGGCTTTTGAATTTTTCTTTCTCTTCTTTCTCCCCTCTCTTTCTTCTCTGTTTTTCTTCTTTGTTCACTGTGTTCTTCACGGGGTACTGTTCACGCCACTATCATGTTCATAACTTTCTTGTATTTGCATTTTCCTCCCCCAGATTTCTTTCCCTTTTCTTTTGTTTCTATTTCATCCACTCCCTTAATTTATCTTTAGATTTCATTAGTCATCCGAGACTCTAGCTGGAGGTGGCCACATTATGACAACTTTCTCTCAAATTTTGACACCTAAGTGTAACTTTACAAATTTGCACTTTAGCCCTCAAAGTTTCCAAAATTACACTTTGGCCCCACAACTTTGGAAAAATTACCCTTTGACCCCAAAATACATTAACCCCTCATTTAACCCCCTAACACCTAATTATCACCAAAGTGATGCTACTTAATAAAATATGCATCCCGTTCACCATATTTTTCAAAATTACATTTTTGCCCCTTAACTTTTCAAAAATATATTTTGACCCCAAGGCCACACTAACCTCTTAATTAGCTCTCTAACACTTAATTATCACCCACATAATGCTACTGGATAAAACTAGCCCTCCTTAATTAATCTAATTCATGGTTAGATTAATTAATTAGCATTTTTAGGATATCACAGGGAGTAGGGAGTTTATTCGGCCAACTCCTACATGAATGTATCATTTTACACAACATATTCTTGATATTCTTGTTGGCGGGTCTACAGCCCCGTTGGTTTGTGGACAGTATGGTGACGACTGGTGTCGAATAATATGATATTCTTCAGATAGGTTTGTGACTTCTCTTTCAAAATGTAACCCGTTATCTGAGATCAATTCTCGGGGTACTCAGTACCAACAAATGATGTTCGTCCCAGTGAACTGGGCCACCTTTCTGGCTTTGAGTATGTCATACTAAGCGGCTTCCACCTACTTTGTGAAATAGTCTATCTCTACTAGAACGAACTCATGTCTATTAGAGGCCTTAGGACTGATCTTCCCTAGCACATCTATTCCCTAGACTAAGAAACGCCAGGGAGATGTCATGTTGTATAGCTCTCGCGGAGGGAGATATTGCAAGTTGGCATAGACTTAACACTTGTTACACCTCCTTACATGCTCGTCACAATCCTACTCCATTATACTCTAATAATATCCCTATGAAAGAATTTTCTTCGCCAACAATTGGCCTTTCATGTGTAGTCCACACTCTCCTACATATATATCTTCCACGATCTGATTACTCTCTCTCTCGGTCACACAGAACAGGTGTTCTCCATTGCAATGTCACTTTTATAACCTTTGGTAGTACATAATGAACTTTGCATGTGCCGCCTACCTTCTCAAAGATACCCGATCTTTCATAAAACATCCATTAGGGTATTTATCATCTCGGATAAGGTTTTGGACATCAGTGTACCTAGGTTCAGCTACTCCATTCTCCTCCATGGGTGCTATTATGAAGCAATAAGTTGGTCTATCTCTCTTTTGCATAAAAAAAATGGCCCTACCTTCTGTCTTTTGGGTATATCAACCATCAACGCGGGTGTCCCTAAGGCATCGACAAAATTATTTTTAAGCGGGGGTAGATAGTGGAATT
>JAVXUP010003433.1:0-68248 GCA_033070095.1 Escallonia herrerae | reverse complement strand
TTGATGGTGCCGAAAATGGTTCGATGATACGTGGAGGTGCCACAAAGGATGCGGTCTGAGTTGGCTTCCAGGTAGGCAACGTGGGAGACAGCAAGGACGGCGCAAGGGCCGAGGACAAGGCTCCCCAGACAGGTCGTGAGGGCTGGCAGTGCTGCGCAGGCAGGGTGACGATGAACAGGACCGACAGTCTACAGTCCGTAATGAGGGTATGGCGTCCAGGGTCCGTAGACGGGAGTTCAAGTATATTTCTCTCACTAGAATTCCAGAGAGAATGTTTCTTTTAGAGAGAGAAAGTGAAAAGTCCAAATGAGAAAAAGATCCTTGAAAAAGCTCCAAAGTCCACTATTTATAGGCAAAAATGTGCATGTGTCATAAGTTGACATGTGTCGCCCCCTGGGAACGACACGTCACCAGGGGGCCAACGCACTGACCCTTCGTTGGACTGCCGGTTCCTAAGTTCGTGCTGCCCTGCCCTTGCAACATCTCTCTGCCTGTCTGAGGAGACTGATCATGCCGCGGTAGCATGGTCAGAGTAGCCCGTTGCCCCAGCCTCCAGTCCAAGCCCTTACTGAATCCCACAGGTCTGGCAGCGGTGGGGAAGACCCGACGCCCAGCTGCCAGGTGGACTAGGCAAGATGCCCTTCCGAAGACCTGCTCCCGTCTCCGAGTGACCCGGGGGTCATAGTCCTTAGGGGTGCCGACGCGAGCCCCCAGTGCCAGAGCACGTAGGCTAGTCACGCAGGCACCCTGGCGGAGATAGTGTCCTGGAGGAGTAGCCTATCCCGTAAGCATATAACATGATTGCAGCGCATGGGGCGCGGTTGAGTGCGGGCGACGAGGGTCGCAGAGTGATCTCCGAGCGACGAGGGTCGTTGCGTGGATGGCGCGCGACCGTGAGCGACGGTTGTCATGGCGACAGAGCGGCCACAAGTGACGGTCATCGAGACTACGGGCGACGGTCATCGCGACGAAGGGGCACGGCCGAGAGCGACGGTTGTCGCGACTATGGCGGAGTGCGGCCGCGAGCGACGGTCGTCGTGACAATGGGGTGGGTCAAAGGTGACGGCGTCGGTGTTCAAGGCAGGTGGCCGACCCCCATGGGGTGGCCGACCCCCAAGGGAGGCCGACCCTTGGGGAGGCCGACCCCCGAGGGTGGCCGACCCCCGGGGTGGCCGACCCCTTGGGGAGGCCGACCCTGAGGGGAGGCCGACCCCCTTTGGGTGGCCGACCCCTTGGGGTGGCCGACCCCCGAGGGAGGCCGACCCCCCGAGGGTGGCCGACCCCTTGGGGTGGAAGGCACGCCGAAGTCGCTTCACGAATGGTTCACGTGACTTGAGCATGCGTTGCTTTGACCGGCCCTCGAGCGTTGAAAAGTTGACCGCTGACTGGGTGATGTGTCGTGCAAAGTGGGTCCCTTGGCGGGTCTTGGGGTGCGACCAGAATAGGGTATGAACATAAGCCCCCTGCGTGTGGCGGGCGCGGAGGGGCAACCCGAGCGGGCGTCGCATGCATAAACGATGTGGTTACAGCCCCTCTTGCTGCGGGGGCCAGGGTTCCTGGTAATGGAGCCGGCGATGACGCTAAGCCCGTGTAGCAGTTTGATTGAGCCGGCGATGGCTTCAAGGTTGTGAGCCCATCCCGTAGTTTGATTGTGCCGGCGATGGCTTCAAGGTTGTGAGCCCATCCCGTAGTTGATTGTGCCGGCGATGGCTTCAAGGTTGTGAGCCCATCCCGTAGTTGATTGTGCCGGCGATGGCTTCAAGGTTGTGAGCCCATCCCGTAGTTGATTGTGCCGGCGATGGCTTCCAGGTTGTGAGCCCATCCCGTAGTTGATTGTGCCGGCGATGGCTTCAAGGTTGTGAGCCCATCCCGTAGTTGATTGTGCCGGCGATGGCTTCAAGGTTGTGAGCCCATCCCGTAGTTGATTGTGCCGGCGATGGCTTCAAGGTTGTGAGCCCATCCCGTAGTTGATTGTGCCGGCGATGGCTTCCAGGTTGTGAGCCCATCCCGTAGTTGATTGTGCCGGCGATGGCTTCAAGGTTGTGAGCCCATCCCGTAGTTTGATTGTGCCGGCGATGGCGCTAGCCCGTGCTGGCGCTCAGCCCATGCCGCAAGGAGGGGTCCTCGTGCAGGAGCACTACGCGCGGAGCCTTCAGAATGCCGCACACTCTAGAGAGTGGGTTGAAGGTCTTCCATGCCTATGGCGACGATTGTCGCGGGGACAATATTTGGTGAGGTCGTCATGGCAATTGTGCACGGTCGGTGACGAGCATCAAGTGACCATTAGCATTGAGCGCGCGTTGTAGAGCGCGATGAGTTGGCACAAGCGACGCGGTTCAAGGAGACGGCACGCGGGCGACGGGGCCTGTCGCGGAGCTGTCATGTGAATGCGTGCGACGAAGGTCGTGGAGGTGGCGCGCGGCGGTCATAGCGGCGACGGCGCGTGGTCGACAAACTGTGGCGAGGCGCCGGCGGACGGGAGCGTAAAGTAAAGGAAAAAAAAAAGAAAGAAAAAGAGAAGAAAGAAAGAAAGAAAAGAAAAAGAAAGAAAGAAAGAAAAAAAAGGAAAAAGAAAAGAAAATTGCCCACCCCTATATAAGGAGAGGAGGGGGGAGGGGCGGAGGCACCGCCATTTGTGCCCACATAAGTCAGAGAGAGAGAGAGAGAAAAAGGGATGGTGAGAGAGGAGGTGGAAGTGGGCGAGGGGTCGTCGGGGCCAGGGGGTCGGCCAGTCGGTGGCTCTGCGAGGGGAGGGGGGTCGGCCAGCCACGGGGGCTCGGCCGCACGAGGGGGGTCGGCCCAGCGAGGGGGGTCGGCCGGGCAAGGGGGTCGGCCCAGCGAGGGGGGTCGGCCGCGCAAGGGGGGTCGGCCAGCCACGGGGGGTCGGTCGCACGAGAGGGGTCGGCCGCACAAGGGGGGTCGGCCAGCCACGGGGGGTCGGCCGCACAAGGGGGGTCGGCCAGTCATGGGGGGTCGGTCACGCAGGGTGTCCGACAGGCCCAAGTCCCATCCTCACAGCCCGGAGCGACGCCAGCAGCGAAAAAAGTTCGGCAGAAGATGTGGGCGAAGCCGCGAGGGGCCGCGGCGGGTACATCGCGACCGCCGCGGGATATGATGACTGTACCTGTGCCGGCGCCGCCAGTCGATGAGGCCATACCGTCAGTGGGTGTCGAGGCGGCAGTGCCATTGACCTTTGATGATGGCGGTAGGAGGTCCTACGATCCGGAGCCAGATAAGACAAACACATTGCTGGGGGTGAGGGGAGTAGTACCGTGTGTACCGGACCGTGAGCTGTGGAGGGAGTTGGCCATTCGTGTGGCAGACGGAGCGTTCAGGACACCGTGGGGTGGTCCGTCGATGGGAGAGGAGCCTCGGCTGTCGTCACCCTACCTTCGCGCGCCGAGCCCGGCGGAGGCGCCTGTGATGTCGCCGAGGTATGTACCGGCATTGTTGATTGGGAGAGAGGACATACCTTGGTCGCCGGTGATGTTCAAGGGCCATAGTGCGATGCCGGTAGGGTGGGACTTTTGGTGTGAGCATATGTTGGAGACACCGGTGAGGGCGCAGGTGTTGCAGGCACTGGGGCTGTTACCGGCGATCAATGTTACGGCGAGGGGGCTGGAGTTATATAGGGATACGCCAGGGATGACCCGATTGCTGGCAAGATGGAGCACGCAGTCGCATACGTTCGTGACCGAGTTCGGGGAGATCGGGCCGACGTTACTCGATGTGTTGATGCTGACAGGGCTGCCGATACACGGGGAGGTGGATGCACGGGTGACCCGGCTGAGCGGGGAGGAGCGGTTGTTGCAGACGCAGCTACTGGACATTTTGGCGGAGACGAAGAAGCACCGGAAGGGGACGTACGGTGGGTGGCTGCGCCAGTTCTACGGTACGCCGCAGGCGAGGACAGGCCAGAGGTTGGGCAATGCTGCCCAGTTCGTGATGGGTCCGTATCATGGCAGCGATCGGTACGAGTTGGTGGCGTTTTTGGCGATGTTCTTATCGAGGTAAATTTTGTACTGTCGTGTGATTATTCGTGAATATATCGTATGTCCTGCTTGCCCTGTAAAACGTCAAACTGACATATGTTGCCGGTCGTTGTTTGCAGGTTTGTGTTTGAGGGGACACCTGAGGATGGCATTTCCCCGAGGGTGTTTCCCTTGGCCATTCGGATGGCGCAGGGAAGGCGGGTCGGCTTGGCTCCGGTGTACTTGGGCACGTTATACTCGCGGCTAGATCAGTTCGTGAATGACGTGAAGCGGTCGTATGGTCGGTATCAGGTGGCGACGTACGTGGACTGGATGTTCTTGCAGAGGTACCTGTACGAGTGCTTTCCAGGGTACCGTCCTGACGGATACCCACTCGCACACCCGTCACCGACGATGGGGACAGTGACCCGTCCAGGCAGGTCGCGGCAGGTGGCGTTGTGGTGTAGCGGGTCTCGGGCTTTTGCTTGGGCAGGCATCAGGAGGCCGGGGTGCCCGTTGGCACAGATTCTAGACAAACGGGGGGAATGCGAGCGACGGCCCTATATGGAGATGCATGCGTCATATGGTACGCCGCCATGGCTGCACGTGCAGGAGGTGACGACAGATCTGAGCAGGAGAGGCGAGTTAGCGCCAGGACAGCTGGCGCTATTGGTCGCGTATTTTCCCGGCTGGCTCCCGGTATTGACAGATGATGGCGGGAAGCCCGCCGAGTGCTGCTATTATGTGGCGAGGTATTGCCCGGACCGTCTGTCGTTGGCGTTCGGGTATGATCTAGAGCCCCCATGCGGTTATGACAGCCCTTGGAGTGTGGCGACGGCTTTTGGGTATACACTATATGACAGAGCCCGCGAGTGGCCGGCACCGACGACAGAGTGGAGGCAGCCAGGGACAGAGGTGGCAGGGGCGGTGACCGCGGATTATGCGCATTGGTGGGAGCGACTGCGAGGGAGCTGGGCCGGATGGCTGGCACAGCCGTCAGGCACACGTCGACAGGTAGATGTGTTCGCATGTGACCGAGCCCTGAGTTTGATATCGGCCACAGTCGCGAGGCAGTGCGGGATGCTGTCACTGGTGACCGGGAGTTCTGTTCCGAGCTCGGAGAGGGAGGCGGAGGAGGATGCCGTAGAGTTGGGGGACGCTGCTCCCGGGGAGGACCGTGGGGAGGAGCCTATTGCCGAGGTGCCGAGGGTGCCGGGGGCCGGCAAGGGGCCCTTGTCGGCATTGCGAGTGGGGATGATGGAGACAGCGCGTCAGGCTAGTGCTGGTACCTCAGCCCCACACCTATCAGGGGCGAAGAGGCCGCGCGACGTATTAGAGGAGCTAGACTCTGAGGTTTGCTTCTGTCCTTTCTTTTTGTCGTATAAATATGGTTTGCATATTGCTCATAATCTGTGAACTGACAGCGGTTTTGCCAGGGGGACGAGGAAGAGGCGGTCGCGGGGGGGAGCGAGGCCGAGACTGAGATCGAAGGCGAGGAGGCTATGGCAGCCGAGGCCGGCAGATTAGTTGACAGTGATGAGACCGAGGCCGTTGAGCTATTGACGGCCGGTGTGCCGAGGAGGGTGAGCCCATTGCCTGCTACTGAGGAAACGGTGGGGGCACTATACGGCGGAGAGGGGAGCGATACGGTGATGTTCGACATTGACGAGGACTGGTGGACAGGCATGGAGACGCAGGTTGTGGGAGGTGATGGTGGCGAAATGGCGGAGCCTGAGTCTGTTGTTGCTGCCTCGATTCGTGAGCGAGAGACACCGGTTCAGGCTGTGGTGGTGCGACGGCACGACACATTGCCGGAGTCCGTGGTTGAGGTCGGAGCTACTCTTCTGGCGATGCACTCAGCCACGATTGGTGCGCAGAGGGCGGGTGGGATGTCGGAGATTTCTGCAGCGGGCGGCAGTGGCGCGACAGTCGGAGAGATGAGTAGAGGATCCTCGAGCGGTCAGGTGGATGTGGCAGCTTGGGGGGGCCTCCAGCTACCAGCGGAGACTGTGCGCCGGTTAGAACTGGTGAAGGCAGCGTTCCCGCAGACATTCGAGAGCGTGGTGGTAGAGAACCCAGTACTACGGATGTGGGTGTCTGCAGGGTTTATGGAGTGGTTGCTGCCGTTCGCCAGTGTGCCGTCGTCGGGTTGGACTGCAGAGTTCGTTGCTCGGTCGCTTTCAGAGTTCGCTCCGTTCACATCGCTAGGTATGCAGCTGGACTGGCTAGCAGATTTCTTTAGATCGAGGAGCGTCAGCCACGATATGGATGAGAGGCGTGCAGTCGTGGTTATGCGGGAGATGTTGCTGGAGCGGCGCCGCACAGGATTAGAGGCAGAGCGGTCAGAGATCACGGCAGAGTTGGCCGGGATTGACATGCAGGTGGCAGAGATAGAGAGACAGCTCGTCGATTTGCAGAGGCAGTTGTCCGATCTACAGAGGCGGCGAGGTGAGGTGGACGGGCGAGAGTCAGAGCGGTTAGGGCGACAGGCCGAGCTTGATGCTGGATGGTCAGAGGTACAAGCGGAGCGGGAGGTACTTCAGGCATTCAGCTCCCACCCAGTTGCATCGCTGTTGTCTAGACTTTCCTAGCTTGTATGTTACTTTGCCGTAGTTGTAGTGCTTAACGACGGCTAGTAAACGTTTGATGTATATGTACATATTTTCGATGGTCTCGGCTTATTGTATGTTATGTTCGGTTGCTCTCTTCTTTCTTCTCTCTTTTTTTTTTGAATGTCTTGCTTGTTTCGGTTACTTGTGAATGCTCTCCCATTCCCGCTCGTAGAAAGTGACTTAGGAAGCATAGGTTGAGAATGAGTGCCAGCTGGGCAGAAGTTGAGGTAACAGCATGACTTTGTATTGATAGGACGCGGTACAAAACACCATTACATGACTAGTGTAGAACGCTACACAGATCAACAAAAAAATACAAGTCTGTAAGCAATGTCGCATGTACAAAAATGCTACGAGGGCGCGTACTATGACGCGGGCGGATAGGGCTGGGGGAATGTTGTCGCGACTAAACATAATACTTCTTCAGGTAGCGGCCGTTGATGGGGGCCGAGACCTGACCGTCGTCGTGGTTGAGCAGGAGGTACGAGCCATTAGTGCGGGCTTCGTGCACCGTGAAAGGGCCCTCCCAGTTTGGCGTGAATTTAGGAGCTGACATGTTGGCCCGCACATGCTTGGCGGCTTGAAGAACAAGGTCACCCTCGATAAATGAACGTGGCTTGACGGTCTTCCCATAAGCTTTCGTGAGCTGCTCATGATACTTCTTCATGCGGCGCAGGGCCGTGGCTCGTCGTTCGTCGAGGCCGTCAAGTGCCGCGAGCCGGGCTTCTTCATCTCCGAGACTGCTGCTTAGGGAAAGTCGAGCCGATGGTTCTGCGATCTCGGCAGGTACCACACACTCGTCCCCGTAGACGAGAGAGAAGGGCGTGGCCTTTGTCGCTGTGTGCAGGGATGTTCTGTAGGCCCAGAGTGCCAGATTCAGTTGTTCGGACCACGACCGGTCGGCGTCATGCACCATTCGCGATAATACTCGTAGCAAAGTCTTGTTGGACGCTTCAGCTTGACCATTACCTTGCGGGTAATAGGGAGTTGATGTGGCATGGCTGATGTTGTACCCTTCCATGAGAGCTCGAACCTCTCGGTTAATGAATGGGGTGCCATTGTCAGATATAATACATCGAGGGATGCCGAAACGACAGATGACGTCGCGTAAGAAGTTAGAAACGGCACCTCCCGTGGCTCTCCGCAGAGGTACGGCTTCAACCCACTTCGTAAAGCGTTCAGTAGCAACCATGATCCATGAATGGCGTCTGGACGGCGGGTGGATGGGGCCGATGAGGTCGAGGGCCCAAGAATGAAATGGCCACGGTGCTGAGATCATGTGCAAGTCGGATGCTGGCGAGTGTATCCTGTCGGCGTGCCGCTGGCAGGGTTGGCAGCGTCGGACATGCGAGATGGAGTCGGATTCCATAGTCGGCCAATAATACCCCAATCTTAGTAATTCTGCATACAGCTTCTGGGAGCCTTGATGTTCACCACAATCACCATTGTGTACTTCGTTAATGACCTTGACCACTTGGGCACCTTGCAAGCATCGCAGGGTGCGTCCCGAAAATCCCTTGCGAAATAACTCGCCTTCCGTCACAAAATACTTGACTGCCTTGCGCTTGATGGATCGTGCTGAGCCGCGGTCAGGTGGTAGAATCCCGTGGGATAGATACTGGATGAAAGGCTGGCGCCAGTCACCCTCGATGTCAATGACAAGAGCTTCGGCACCGTCGGGTGCATACAAGCACTCGGGACAATCCTTTTGTATATCCGAGGCGTCCTTGGCCATGGATGGCCAATATAATCCCATACGCTGGAGGCGACGATACAGAGGGGGACCGTCGAGGCCACAACACTTCTGGTGGCCGAGCTGTAATTTGTGTTTTGCCTCTTCCGGTGCCAAACATCTTGCTAGAGTGCCTCCGGGACACCGCCTGTATAAGACATCTCCCATCATTGAAAAGTCTGTAAGGGTGGAGGCATGAGCAAGAGATGGCGCTTTAAGTTTGTCGATGATAGGTTGCCTCCAATCGTCCGCAGTAACGTCCCTCGGGACTAGGTTCAGTGCTGTGCATGGTTCCATTCTCTTGACGATGGTTAGCATCCGTTGTTCACCATCGACCTCTATCTTTGACGCGATCGTGGCCAAGCAGTCCGCATGTCTGTTGTGGCACCTATTGTGATGTTCATACTGGACATGACCGAGTCTTCCTTCCAAGTGTTGCACCAAGGCACGATAAGGTGCCAAGGCTGGTTCTTTGACCGCGAACTCCCCGTCCGCCTGCTTCATGACCAGATTTGAATCTCCTTTCACACACAGCGCCTTAGCCCCCATACTGACGGCGATCATGAGGCCAATGACAAGTGCCTCGTATTCAGCTTCGTTGTTAGACACCGGGAATGCAAGTTTGAAGGATAATGAAGTGGTAACACCGTCTGGTGCCCGCAAGACTATGCCGGCACCCCCTTGCCGGAGGGGCGTGCCATTGGGGCCTTTGCTAGTGGCAGAGCCGTCGAATTCAAGCGTCCACAGTCCATCGATGTCGGTGATCAGGGCTGTCTCCTCCCCAGGCAGTTGATCCGATATCGGTTCACATTGTTGGCGTGGGAAGAAGGCCAGGAGGTCTGCGAGTGCTTGGCTCCGCAGAGCTGTAGGATTCTTGATAGATAAACCGAATTCGGCCAATAGCAGCAACCACCGTGTGAGTCGGCCAGACAGGGCGGGACGCGTAAGCATGTAACGGAGCGGGTCAGCCTTGGTGACGAGTGTGATCTGATGCGCCAGAAAGTAATGTCTGAACTTCTGTGAGGCGTACACCAAGGCTAGACAGTGTTTCTCGAGCTCGGAGTAGTTGGCTTCGGGCCCTCTGATCACTCTACTGAGGTAATAAACAGGACGCTCGACACCTTCGACTTCTTGGGCAAGCAAAGCCCCGATGGATCTGGGTGTGGAAGTCAGGTAGAGTAGGAGTGGGATGCCCCGTTGTGGTACGACCATGGTTTGCGGTGACATGAGGACCGCCTTAATCTGTTCAAATGCTTGCCGTTGGGGCGCGCCCCAATTCCACGGTGCGCTTTTACGCGTCAAGTGTTGAAATGGCGTAATGAGCTCGGCCAGTGCGGGTATGAAGCGTCGGAGGTAAGAGACCTTGCCGAGGAAGCTCTTCAGTTGCTTTGTGTTCTTGGGGGGGGCATTTCTTGGATGGAGGCTGCTTTCGAGGGGTCAACGTCGATGCCCTGTCGACTGACCAAGAACCCGAGGAACTTGCCGGAGGAGACTCCGAAGGCACATTTCAATGGATTCATCCGCATGTTATACTGGCGGCAACGATCAAAGACCGCTTGAAGGTCGGTGAGGTGATCACTTTCCTTCCTGGATTTGATAATAAGATCGTCGACATAGTCTTCCACAGTACGGTGTATCATGTCATGGAATATTGCTGTCATAGCCCTTTGATACGTAGCACCCGCATTCTTGAGGCCGAAAGGCATAACTTTCCAACAAAAATTACCCATAGGAGTGCGGAAGGCTGTCTTGGCGCTGTCGTCGGGGTTCATGCGAATCTGATTATAACCTGCGAACCCATCCATGAAAGATAAAGTTTCATATCCGGCGGCGGCCTCCGTGAGCATGTCGATATTGGGTAGTGGAAACTCGTCCTTGGGGCACGCCCTATTCAAGTCCCGAAAGTCGATACAGACGCGGACTTGGCCATTCTTCTTTTGTACAGGGACGACATTAGCCAGCCAAATAGGGTGAGTGATAGGTTCGATGAAGCCTGCGCGCAGGAGGCGTTCAATCTCTTGCTTGATTTTCAATTCGAGCTCGGGGCGGAATGTCCGCGGGTGCTGTCGGCTAGGGATGGATCCGGTAGCAATGTTGAGATGGTGTGTGACTAAGGCAGGATCCAGTCCGGGCATCTCATTGTAGCTCCATGCTAAGACATCACGATACTCGTGCAGGAGGGAAACCAATTCCTCTCTTCGGCCGGGGGCGAGTTTTGTGCCAATGTAGGTGTGCCGCGGTTCTTCGCCCGGGTCGGCCAGGTTGATTTCTTCAATATCTTCAGCCTGAGGTCGAGGGCCATCCTCATAGCAAGGTGGTGCCGCGCCGGGGGTGAGGTCAGGATCTGGCTGGCAATGCTCGGCCGTGCGGCACCATTCAGTCTCTCCAAGGGGGTCGGGGTCGAGGGGGTCTGAGGAGGGACCGCCTGGAGCCCCTGCATACCGTCATAATTGATAGATGATCTTGCCGTCCTTGACGATACGTCGAAAGGCCGGCTCAGCCTTTTGCTTCTTGGACTTGGGGGAAGAAGGGGGGAATTGGTCGTGGCAGCAGGCGGAAGCGGTGGGGTTGACCCATTATTCTTGTTACTTCTCCCGGTTTTGTCCTTGGGAAGCTTGTCCCCGCACAGCTCATCCCAGGTCGGCAGCCTGGTAGAATGTACATGAGTAGCATTCTCCCCATCCTCGGCGAAATTAGTGAAGAAGGAGGCCTCGGCGAAATAAGACTCGGCGCATTCAAAGGGGGCTTTGGTTGCAGGGATTGTCATTGCTACCTCATGTCCCGTAGAACCGGCTACCAGCTTCACACATTGATGGTATGTTGAGGGAACGGCCTTGTTGTCGTGGATCCATGGTCTCCCGAGCAGGAGGTGAAAGGCAGACTCGCTGTCTATTACGTGAAAAGTAGTGTCGCGACGGACAGTTCCGACCATGAGGTCGATGGTGATATGGCCGAGGGTCGACTGAGGACCCTGTCCAAAGCCGGTAATATTGACGGGGTCACGGATGATTTTCCTTGGGGGAATGCCGGCCTGTTGCAGGGTGATGAGGGGTATGATGTTGATCGAGGCGCCGCAATCAACCAAGGCACGACGGAAGCCCGTGCCATTAACAGTACACTCTAAAAACAGCGGCCGATTGTGATGCTCGACCGGCGGCGAGTCTTCATCCGAGAAGACTAAGGCCGTAGAGGGGATGTGACGTAATTCAGCCTGGGCGGCGAAGCATTCGGGACCGAGGCCGGTGGTGACCTCGAGCAGGCAATTGGAAAGGTAAGTCCGGGCGGCGGGTGAAAACCCCATTTCATCAAAAAAACTTTTGATCTTCGTCATCTGTCGAAGGGGAGGCATCGACTGCTTAGCTGGAGGAGGCACGAGGGTCAGTGTGGGCTCTGCCGGGGCTTCGTGGATTACAGGCTCGACATGGTCAGTGACAGCCATAAGGGCCTGGTGCTCCCTACTGTTGCGATGCGGTGGGTAGGGATCTTTGCGCACATCGTTATTTTTCCGTAGCTGCAGGTCGCCCGACGCTACCTTCCTTGCAAAGATGGTTCGCAGTGCATTGCAATCTTTGAGCGGATGGCCAAGGGCTCGATGGAAAGGACAGTAGGTGGGCCTGGCCTTTTCTTCGTCTGTGATATTGGTCCGCATTGGTGGCAGTTGGAAATTTTTGTCATGCGCCACCCATTCGGCCAAGAGTTCCTTCACTGTATTCAGGTCACAGGGATAGTTAGGTGCGGGTCTTTGTTGCCTTCGCTTGTCGGAGCCTTGGTTCACATCTGGAAGCTGACGCTTGAAGCCTGCATAGTTGTTGTTGTCGTTGCTACGTTGAGTGATAGGTGCATCTGCTGAGGCCAACAGCGTACTTTGCGGTCGAGGCTTCCATGACTTGACAGGACCAACTGTCTCGTAAGTTCGTCGGGCTGTCTCCTTGAGGTGTCCCCATGACCTTAACTGTAGGTTCTCGATATGCACTCGGTAGACGTCAATCATATTTTTGATGCATATGGGAACCAACGTTTCGTCTTTGCTGAAATCTGTGCACTCAAGGCACTTAAGATGAAAACGATGCACATATTTATTCAAGTCTTCCCCCTGGTTCTGGCGAATGCCAGCAATATCAACGATAGTCACGCGCTCGGTCTCGTAATGAAATTTGTCTAAGAACAGCTGGACCATGTCGCCCCAGGTGTGGACGGTCCCTGCGGGGATCTGGTGATACCAAGTGTAAGCCAAGCCCGTAAGGGACTTGTGGAATTCTCTCAACTTTAAGCTGCTTCCTGTACCATACTGCTCCAAGGAGCCTGCGAACCTTGTTAGATGTTCACGGGCGTTTCCCTCACGTCCGTTGAAGAGCACAAAGTTTGGTTGCTTGTACTTGAGGGGGTAGGGTGCGATGGCGATATCATTGGCGTACGGGGCGTGTCCGGTTAGACGGGTTGAGGAGTCCGGCTCGGAATTCCTCGACAGGCGACGGACAAGGGCTTCCAAATCTGACTGAGTGACATAGTTGGAGGATGGTGCCTCATTGCCGGTCAAGGGGTGATGACCGCCTGGTGCGTCGCGAGCCCCCGAGCCCCCAGATGGCACGGCTTGATGAACGGGGACATGGGAGGGTTGGTATGGTGCAGGTGCTGGCAGGGGCAGCTGTGCAGGGGCAAGTGTGGGTTGGCGAGACATGCCCATCACTTGGCCGGGGGTTTGGTGTTGCTCAACTGGATAGGGATTAGGTTCCATCTCGATGGAGTCATGCGTTTCGGAGGAGCTTCTTGCCGGCGTCAGATGAGATGGTGTGACAGCGGGGAGAATCTGCTACAAGACTGGCCCGAGATCCGTGTGTAGCTTGCGTGGCGGCACTGCAGAAGGAGATATGTCGGCTACCGGCAGCGACGGTGTTGCGAGCCCTACCGCCAAGGGTCTAGATGTCCAAGGCGGCGGTAGTCGCGACACTGGGGCCGGGGCGATGTCAAAAGCTGGCCCCGGTCCTGAAGGCTGGATTGATGGAGCGGCCTGCTGTGAGGACAGGGCTTGTATGGATTTTTGCATCTCCATAATGGCGGCTAGTAGAGTGGTCTGTGAATCTTGCAGAGTGGTGATGGTTGGAGTGAGTTGCTGGATGGCTGCATTTACGAGCACTTGTACGTCGGGGGTAGTGGTCGGCAGCTGGTCTCGGAGCCGCGTGGCGCTAGTCTCTTCCTGATCACCGAGGTGGTGTTCTTGCATGGCGGGGTTGGGTCCTTGGCTGGTTGCCCTAGTAGCTCTCCGTTGCACAGGCATAATGCCTAAGTCCAGAAGGTATGCAAACCGCAATACGATGCTCACCTCCCCAGCAGAGTCGCCAAAATGATGGTGCCGAAAATGGTTCGATGATACGTGGAGGTGCCACAAAGGATGCGGTCTGAGTTGGCTTCCAGGTAGGCAACGTGGGAGACAGCAAGGACGGCGCAAGGGCCGAGGACAAGGCTCCCCAGACAGGTCGTGAGGGCTGGCAGTGCTGCGCAGGCAGGGTGACGATGAACAGGACCGACAGTCTACAGTCCGTAATGAGGGTATGGCGTCCAGGGTCCGTAGACGGGAGTTCAAGTATATTTCTCTCACTAGAATTCCAGAGAGAATGTCTCTTTTAGAGAGAGAAAGTGAAAAGTCCAAATGAGAAAAAGATCCTTGAAAAAGCTCCAAAGTCCACTATTTATAGGCAAAAATGTGCATGTGTCATAAGTTGACATGTGTCGCCCCCTGGGAACGACACGTCACCAGGGGGCCAACGCACTGACCCTTCGTTGGACTGCCGGTTCCTAAGTTCGTGCTGCCCTGCCCTTGCAACATCTCTCTGCCTGTCTGAGGAGACTGATCATGCCGCGGTAGCATGGTCAGAGTAGCCCGTTGCCCCAGCCTCCAGTCCAAGCCCTTACTGAATCCCACAGGTCTGGCAGCGGTGGGGAAGACCCGACGCCCAGCTGCCAGGTGGACTAGGCAAGATGCCCTTCCGAAGACCTGCTCCCGTCTCCGAGTGACCCGGGGGTCATAGTCCTTAGGGGTGCCGACGCGAGCCCCCAGTGCCAGAGCACGTAGGCTAGTCACGCAGGCAGGCACCCTGGCGGAGATAGTGTCCTGGAGGAGTAGCCTATCCCGTAAGCATATAACATGATTGCAGCGCATGGGGCGCGGTTGAGTGCGGGCGACGAGGGTCGCAGAGTGATCTCCGAGCGACGAGGGTCGTTGCGTGGATGGCGCGCGACCGTGAGCGACGGTTGTCATGGCGACAGAGCGGCCACAAGTGACGGTCATCGAGACTACGAGCGACGGTCATCGCGACGAAGGGGCACGGCCGAGAGCGACGGTTGTCGCGACTATGGCGGAGTGCGGCCGCGAGCGACGGTCGTCGTGACAATGGGGCACGGTCAAAGGTGACGGCGTCGGTGTTCAAGGCAGGTGGCCGACCCCCATGGGGTGGCCGACCCTTGGGGGAGGCCGACCCCCGAGGGAGGCCGACCCCCCCGAGGGTGGCCGACCCCGGAGGGTGGCCGACCCCTTGGGGAGGCCGACCCCCAAGGGAGGCCGACCCCCCGAGGGTGGCCGACCCCTTGGGGTGGCCGACCCCCCGAGGGTGGCCGACCCCTTGGGGTGGAAGGCACGCCGAAGTCGCTTCACGAATGGTTCACGTGACTTGAGCATGCGTTGCTTTGACCGGCCCTCGAGCGTTGAAAAGTTGACCGCTGACTGGGTGATGTGTCGTGCAAAGTGGGTCCCTTGGCGGGTCTTGGGGTGCGACCAGAATAGGGTATGAACAGATTTTGTGTGTAAAGAGTTATTTTCTTTTGAATGTTATATAATCTAATTAGAATTTTAGTCTTATGCTTGCTGAGTTACTTCTTGAGTTTTTGACTTTTGTTATAAACTTTTAGTTGTTTTGAGTCCAGAACGGAGTCTAGCCCAAATCGATTGATCCATTCAAACCGAACCGTTCAACTATAATTCGATTTATTTTATTCCAAACCGATGTTGATCGGTTCGGTGTGATATTCAACCTCCAAACTGAACGGATCTAATCGTACTCGCCGTAAATGCAGCTCAGGAATAATATGGTCATTCACTCATGATATTATTGAGAATCAAACTAAGCCAATCACAAGCTATTCTTTATTCTTGTTCTCGAGAGCATTGACCAACAGTTCTACACACACTTCTCTGCTCTAACATTGCTACTTCAAGACTCGAAGAGTAGTACTACTTCCAGTCTTCCACATTACTCTCTTCAACAGGCTTTTGGAAAGAAATGAGACTCCACAGAGCTGCTCTCGCCTCCACTCTGCTATGCCTCACTACACTCATCCACACCGAGTCCACTCAGCCCCCATTCTCATGCGACTCGTCCGACCCATCGACCAAATCCTACCCATTCTGTAGAACCTCTCTCCCCATCTCCCAGAGGGCCAGAGACCTCGTATCCCGCCTCACGCTCGACGAGAAAGTCGCCCAGCTCGTCAACACGGCGCCGGCGATTCCCCGGCTCGGTGTCCCTGCTTACGAGTGGTGGTCGGAGGCCCTGCACGGTGTTGCTGATGCCGGTTACGGCATCCAGTTCAATGGCAGGATAAATGGTGCCACCAGCTTCCCTCAGGTCATACTCACTGCCGCCACCTTCGATGCCCATCTGTGGTACCGCATCGGTCAGGTGAGTGACCGGCGAGTTGACTCACTAGCTTTTTACGGCATCTTTCAGCTTCCTTACTTCAAGCTTGCTATCAATCAATAAATGTGTCGCGTCCACTAGTGAACAGCAGACAAAACACGACATCCTGATTTATTGCGTCTATTATAAATCTGTACTGCCTTGCACATGCTATGCATAGAGTAATAGTACTTACTTAGTACTTTGACATCTAAGTAAAAGTGTGAGCGTAGCACATGCTATGCATAGAGTAATAGTACTTAGTACTTTGACATCTAAGTAAAAGTGTAAGCGTACATTTTGTTTAAGCGACGAGCTCTTGTTATTATGCCTTTTTATCGTAAATGCTATCGCATTGAGCTGTTTCAAAAGGTAAGGAGACAAAGATGAGCTCAAATTCATTTGACGCCCTTTTCCACTAGATCCACACATTTTCTTGTTAAAAGATGTACTCTGTATTAGTCTCACTTTAAAATCTCTACGATGGCAAAAGGGTGTAAATCTAGTAATGCGTGAATCGAGCCTCACCCTAAGGAACTGCAGCACTGAAGTTTGGCTACGCAAGATTGTACCATATGCATCGTCGATTGTCTGCTGCATCAGAATGCTAAAATAACAAATTTACTTTGTTTCATGTTTTCGGATTTTTCGGGGTGGAAAATGAGTAGGCGATCGGGACAGAAGCTAGAGCAGTGTACAATGAAGGGCAAGCCAAGGGGATGACATTCTGGGCGCCAAACATAAACGTGTTCAGGGACCCAAGATGGGGAAGAGGGCAAGAGACCCCCGGAGAAGACCCACTGGTCACAGGGAAGTACGCAATCTCGTATGTGCGAGGGGTGCAGGGTGACAGTTTTGAAGGTGGGAAGCTAAAGGATGGACACCTTCAGGCCTCTGCTTGCTGTAAGCACTTCACAGCCTACGATTTGGATAGGTGGCAAGGCGTTGATCGCTACGGCTTTGATGCTCAGGTAATTGGTCTCTGAACTCACCAGCCTTCTGCTAGAATTTGTACCTGCTGAATAAACAATTGTACATTTCTCTGGTTGGTCCTATTGTTGCTTATTTAAAGTGGGTGTTTGTCAGTTTTAAAACATCAGATTAGATTAGATTCCCCATTGAGAGTGGTGCCCTATTTAAAAGAATTTGCTGAAGATAGGTCAGGCCCTTTACTGGTTTCTGTGCTTGGATTGGTTATGGGTCATGGTATCTTTCGGCTCATAACTTGTTTGGTATGAAATCTTGGGGGATCGATGTTGCTTAATGATGACATGTAGAGGAAGTGTTCACCAGCAGCTAGGTTGATGCCTGCCAAATATATATATATATATATATATATCATTGTTTGTGTTGAGACATTGGATGTGTCCAATTTCTTTAAAGTACTTTTTTCGATTTATGAGATTAAAGTATATAATGTTGCATAGAATATACAGTATTTAAATGGGCAATGGTTGCCAAGATGACAAGCAGTGGCTGCTTGTCATGAATTACCGAAAATTAAATTGATATTTGAGATCCACTTCAGTTATTTGAGCTCTAATAGTTAAACGCGGCTGCATAGACACTCTTAAGGCCTTTAGAATTGAAAATGGAGTTTAGATATCATTTTCTTTACTTGAGCTCTACTTTTGTCTCTAAAGTGCTTATATAGCAACACTTTTAAGGCAATTACCATTGAAAAAGAGCTCAAATTGTAAAAAATGGAACTCAAAAAATAGTTTCCTTTATTTGTGTATAAGAAGCAAAATAATCTAAAGGACAATTTCCTTTTAAGCAATCACAGAAATTTAAGGTGTTCATTTTTGTCTATTTGATTTAGAATACCTAATTTACTGGAAAGAAAAACAGGAGTGGCACGTGGGCAGTGGCGGACCTACATGGTGGCAGGGGGGGCTGAAGCCCCCCCTGAACTTTAGAAAAAATAATTTTTTTTCGGGAATCGCACCAGACCCCTTTCCCGAGACACCGTTTCTGATACCTCGTTCCCCGTTCCCCGAGACCCACACTCGGCACTCTCTCTCTCTCTCACCATTGTGACTCCGTGAGGACCGTGAGTGACCGCCGGTGGACTCCGACGAGGCTACTCCGACCAAATCTGCCCCTGCCGGCAACCGCGACTGAAGTTGCTCAGGTATCGATTACCACGACGACGGCCGATGAGGCTTCGCTCCTCGAGACTTCTACTGCTACTCAAGCCACGGTTACTTCGAATCCGACCAAATCTGGCCCCTCACTGCCTCACCCCTGCCGGCTACCGCGACTGAAGCCGCTCAGGCGACGCCGCAATGACGCCGACGAGGCTCCCTGCTGGCTACTTGACGCCTTGACTTGCTGCTGCTTCAACTCTTCGACTGCTTGTGGACTTGTACATCGCCGCCACATCTAAGGAAAGAGCCTTCGCCGGACTTGTGGTACAATGACCAGTGTATTTGGAATATAACTTTTTAGGTACACTGTATTGTAAAATTATTGTTATCACAATCATAAATATGCTAATTGATTATTACTGATTTACTATTTTTAATAAAAAAATTTGCACCCCCTGAACAAAATTTCTGATTCCGTGGGCATGTGGGCACGTCTACACCGGTGCCAACTGCTGCCTCCTCCGCCACTGATGATAATTCTAGTATCAAATTCAAATGACAAAAAAAGTATCTAATTGGTACCATATAACAGATGGAGTTGCTGCATGATTAATATTTGATGTCATATGAGTTACTCTGTACTTCTCT
Source organism: Escallonia herrerae (assembly GCA_033070095.1). Taxonomy (NCBI): domain Eukaryota; kingdom Viridiplantae; phylum Streptophyta; class Magnoliopsida; order Escalloniales; family Escalloniaceae; genus Escallonia; species Escallonia herrerae. The sequence goes on along the minus strand of JAVXUP010003433.1, from coordinate 49,525 downwards.
TCAAACTCTCTGCTTTCCTGTTGCTACAATTTTAAATTCAACAACTACTTCGTTCTTGGAAGCTAAACTGATTGAGGTTGAGGCCATGTAGGTGAGCAAGCAGGATTTGGCAGATACATACCAACCACCGTTCCATAGCTGCATACAACAAGGACAAGCCAGTGGGATAATGTGTGCTTATAACCGCGTCAATGGGGTCCCAAATTGCGCAGACTACAATCTCTTGTCCAACATTGCCCGTGGAAAGTGGGGCTTTCAAGGGTAAATCTTAAAATCCAACTTTCAAAACCTAAAGTTTTACCTTGCAGTCGCCATGGGGTAAACATGCGCGGACGAGTAACGCTCGCACATAAATTTCTTCTGTAACTGTTGCCACGACAAGAAATGATCGCTCTCGTTTCTTACGCCCTTTTCCCTTTTTATTGATTTTCTTAGGTATATAACGTCAGACTGTGACGCGGTATCTATCATTCGTGACAATCAAGGATATGCTAAATCGCCAGAAGATGCGGTTGCTGATGTTCTTAAAGCTGGTATGTATGTAGGGCTGTATACGAACCGAGTTCGAGCCGAACATGGGTGTGTTCGAACTCGGTTCGTTTAAATTCTAGCGTGTTCGAGCTCGGCTCGTGTTTGTCAAGGCCCAAAATACCAGTGTTCGAACTCGGCTCGAGTTCGTGACTCTGAAACTCGGGCTCGACTTGTTCAGCTCGTTTAACGATACGAGCCGAACTCGAGTTCCGAAACTCGGCTCGAGCTCGTGATTAACTTCTGACCAAATCCCTAAATTGGCTCAAAAACCTCAAATCCTTCAAGCAATCAACTACAATGAATCAAAAATCAACTACAATGAATCAACTATAAAAGATACAAAGAGGAATTTAGAATAAAAAATACTGAAAAAAGAAATCTCCATCTCCATCTCCAAGCCCTCAATCAGCTCCATCTACAACGGACGAGGCATGCTTCTTGTGAATCAGCTCCATCTCCAAGTATTCGAGGTGAGCCTTCGCATTTGCAGCTTTGATCCAGTCGTTACCAAGCCCTCAATAACTATTGACTGCTTTCTTCCCCGTCCTGTCGAATCGAAATCTGGCGATGGAGAGATGACGGCTTCGAAGACAGGCGATGGCGGCTACGACAGGATGTCCGTGTGTGAAGAGGGAGGGAGAGAGTGAGAGAGACGGGATCTGTGCAAACTATCAGGCGTGTTTGTGTGTGTGAGATTGAGAGAGAGAAGACGAGATTGAGAAAGAGAAGACGGCAGACCAAAGGGAGGCTGCCTCTGAGAGAGAGAAGACGAGATTGTGAGATTTAGGTTTGCTTTTTGTTTATATAGTTAAGGTTTCTATGATGTTGGATTTTATATTTTGGGCTTTTAAGGGATTGGGCTATATGTTTATATGTGAGCTTGGGGTTTTGGGCTAACTAACTTTAGGGCCTGGCCTCTAGATTTAAATTTTAACATATAGTTTACATAAGTACTCATTATTTGAAGAAATTATAGTTAATTTATTATTTACACGAGCTGTTCGCGAACAAGTTCGTGAACATTTTGGATTGTTCATGTTCGGCTCGTTTATTAAACGAGCTCTAAAAACTTGTTCATGTTCTGTTCGTTTATTAGATGAACGAACATGAACGAGTTTTATAAAGAACGAACCACGAGCCGTTCGTGAACGGCTCGGTTCATTTACAGCCCTATACGTATGTAGGCCACTGCATCTATTCACGTTATCCAGATCCTGTACATGCAATTAAATACGTAATTATGGTGAAATTATGGACCATCTGGATAGCCAGGCCCACCTATTGACTATGACCTTATTGGCTTATAGAAGTCCACAAAGGTGGCCCTTGACACGGACTCTTCTGGGGTCAAGAGTTACTGTCCTCTTTGAATGATGCAACCTTTCATGCACTTCGCCCAGAGTGGAAGACCTTATCTGGTCAGCTTTTGTGGCGGAAATAGGATTAGTGAGGCAATTGTTTATAGTGGGAAATTCACGCCATGGCACTCAGTGTACTAGAAGCTTGCAACTCATCGGTAACATGATCTAAGAACTTTCGTTAAGCCACAGCATTAAAAGGGTATCCTAATTTTTGGGAGAAAAATATGTAAAGCGATTTGTCGTGATCAGTTTCTCCATCGGTTATGAACTTACTGTTTGCTTTTTCGTAAATGTTATTCCCACGGACACATTGCCACCCTTTAAGAAACTATTGTTGTGGATGAAATCTTTCGGAAACAAATAGGATAAGAATAACATAACGAAATAATTCGATTACAGGCATGGATGTTAACTGCGGTTCCTACTTGAAGAACTACACCAAATCAGCAGTTCAACAGAAGAAACTGCCAGAATCATCGGTAGACAGGGCGCTTCAGAATCTCTTCTCTGTCAGAATGAGGCTAGGCCTGTTCAATGGCAACCCAAATAAAATGCTGTTCGGTGACATCGGCCCGAGCCAAGTCTGTACCAAAGAGCACCAGAACCTAGCTCTTGAAGCTGCTAGGAATGGCATTGTCCTCCTAAAGAACTCTGCCAGGCTCCTCCCGCTTTCAAAAACCAAAACCACGTCCGTTGCCATAATAGGCCCCAATGGCAACAATGCCCACACGTTTGTTGGAAACTATGCCGGTCCTCCCTGCAAATCAGTCACGCTGTTCCAAGCAACACAGCAATACGTGAAAAACACCATGTATCACCAGGGTTGCAACGCCGTCAATTGCACTTCGGTGTCGATCCCTGAAGCGGTCGGCATTGCAAAAGCAGCAGATCACGTGATATTGATTGTGGGATTGGATCAGACTCAAGAGAGGGAAGACCATGATCGCGTAGACTTGGTGCTTCCCGGGAAGCAACAGTCTCTCATCACCAGTGTGGCTAAAGCTGCAAAGAAGCCAGTCATCATGGTGCTGCTTTGTGGAGGTCCAGTTGATATTTCCTTCGCCAAATATGACCCAAAGATCGGAAGCATCTTGTGGGCTGGTTATCCGGGCGAAGCAGGAGGGATTGCACTCGCAGAAATCATCTTTGGCGACCATAATCCAGGTCAGTAAAACAACAATCTTTGCACACTACTTTTGCAAGTACTATGCAAAGAATATACTGCCAAGAATATCCCAGGCTTTATTGGTGCATTTTAACTGAAAATGCAGGTGGAAAATTACCCATGACTTGGTATCCCAAAGATTTCATCAAGGTACCAATGACAGATATGAGGATGCGGCCTGAACCATCCTCAGGCTACCCAGGACGCACCTACAGATTCTACACAGGCAGAAAAGTTTATCAATTTGGCTATGGTCTTAGCTACACCAGATATTCTTATGAATTCGTCTCTGTAACGAGAAACAAGCTCCATTTGGGTAAATCATCGACTGCTGGAAGCTCAGAATCACTACAATACATGTCAGTTTCCAAATTGGGAACAGAATTTTGTGAGAAGGCAACGATCTCAGCTACTGTGGGAGTTAACAATCTCGGGAAGATGGCTGGTAAGCACCCCGTATTACTATTTGTAAAGCAGGCCAAGCTCACAAATGGGAATCCAATAAAACAGTTGGTTGGGTTCCACAGTGTGACTTTGACAGCAGGAGAACGAGCTGAAGTTGAATTCGCCCTGAACCCTTGTGATCACCTTAGCAGAGCAAATAAAGATGGTTTGATGGTGATTGAAGCGGGGTCTCATCACCTAGTTGTAGGAGACGAAGAATACCCCATTGACATCGTCATTTGATATTAAGCATGAGACTACAGTAACAGTTTATTGCTTTATGAACTTCTCAATGTTTTCAGCTTTCAATTGTGGCTGTCATAGCTGGAATGCAATTGCGATCCACTGCTCACTTAATTTGTTCACAGCACATTTCTATGCTCTAACTAGTGTATGCACAGCTAGGTAGCACGGACACTGTGTCGGACACTGACACCGACGGGGATACCGGACACCGTAATTTCCAAAAAATCAGATTTTGGACACAGCAGGACACCGCTATTTTTTTAATATATTTTTATTATATATATTTAATATATATTAAATACATTCTGCAATCTAAAATAACAAATTAATTAAGTCAAAAAAATATTTCTGAAATTAAAGTACTGGACAAAATAACTAAGTAAAAGAATAAAAAAAGAAGAAAGAAGAAACGAGTCAAACGACTCTTGGGCCTTGGCAGATGTAGGCAAAAAAAAAGAAGAAAGAAAAAGGAGATAAGCTTTCAGAATAGGACTCTGAAGGAGACTTTCAGATTTCAGAGAGGGGAAGGGAGACGAAGAAAAAGGAGACGAGGTTGAGGAAGAAGTACTTGTGGGTCAGCGACGACGGTGGAGGACCTCCGGTGACGATCAAGTGAGCTCTGGCTATGGCGACGGCAACAGCTGCTTCGGCATCTGGCGACGGCGACTGGATCTGTCGGCTTCGGGATGTTGGCGACTGAGCTCCGGCGACAGATCCGTGTCGATAATGGCTCAGAAGGGCACCCGTCCGGCGAGAGAGGAGACGACCATGAGGTAAGAGAAGCAGATGGTCCGACACTGCTTCACGCCGTGTCCGATACTCCTCGAAGAAGTGTCCGACACGGTGTCGAAAAATTTAAAAAAAAAAAATTCCGACACCGATTGGCGGTGTCCGACACGTGTCGGGCGGTGTCAGGAGGGTTTCGGGATGTCCGTCCGTTTAGGACACCAAACCTCCACCTAGAAGAGGTGTCCGTGCTTCAGAGATGCACAGCATTTTACCTGTGTAACACACACATTGAAGACAAGCTAGTGAATTTGTTTTCCAGAGCTTAAACAGTGAGCTACACACTTCTTAAAGAAAAAGACGCAAGCAAATCATGGTGTGTAGAGAGTTATCATCAACTTCTTGAATTGGTTCGGAAAGATGTGTTTGATAGTAAAATATTAAGGGTTAATTAGAGTGACTCCTCGTGAGGATTAGGTTTACTGCAACTACATGAGTTATTTGAAATTACACTCAGCTTGCAAAAGATTGAAAATGGCCAAAATAACCTTCAATGCTAAAGACCAATAATTAAAAAACATAGCCTGAAATTGTATATTAATATGCAGTTCTTCCTTCTAAAAGCTCCACCACCTTTGCTCTGCCAGCAGTCAACACCTCCCATCCGTCAGTCTCCTCTCCAACAGCTGCAACCCACTTCTTCGCCACTTGGCAAACAAGAACCATACCCTCTTCATAGTCAAGCAGTGGCGCCATGAATAAATTTGCATCATCACAATAAAATACCACCATCGTCCCTTTCACCAAAATCTCTCTTGACCGATCTTTACACTGCCATCTCAGTGATCGCCATCGCCCATCACCTATCCTCCACAATCGAAATCCACACCCACCCTCAAAGACTAGATGAGCAGTAAAAATCAAAGCCAAATTAGGTTTTAATTGAATAAATGGTGGGTAGAAAATGCAATATGTACACGGATCTTATAATGTACTACATGATTTGGTATAGCAATGTGATTGTGGGTTTTGGATGCGTAAGAGGGCCATTTGAAGGTGGCACGGGAGATGGGTTGTCGGAATCGTTGTCGTCGGCGAAGGGGAGGAGCTTTCTAGGGGAGATGGGTGAGGTGGAATTGAATAAATGAGGAGCTTTCTCTCTCTCTCTCGCTCTCTCTCTCTCTCCCCAATCTACTAGAAAAACAAACTGACCATGTATAGAGCAAGTTTGAAGGCAACGTCTCACTCATCCATCCTGCCCCCTTCATCAAGCAACAGTAAACCATCAACACTGTTTTTCATCACCATCAGACGTCTTTTACCACTGATGGCCGATCTTATACCAATGCTTGTCATAACAATCACAACCCCACAATAAGAACTGCACAATTCCATTGCCCATCCGCCATCATCCTAACTCACTACGTAGGGCCTTTCCGAGCACAATTGACATTATTTATTATTTCGAGACACAGACAGTTGAAACCTAGAGATTGTTCAAATCAATTGCGACATACTACGAAACAACTGGGTGTGGGAGGGAGAGGGGTAGGGGAAGGGGCTAGGTGGTGCGTATTGTTTTTATTGGGTTGGTTGTGACAGTGATGCGTTTTGTTGAGTTTTTGGGTGGTGGTGGTGGATATGGGGTTGGGTCTTCTGTTGTCATCTGTCTTCGTCGTCTTTACGCCAATAAAAGTTGCGCTCTTTGGTGGTCATGGTCGGTGTTGGTTTGGTGTTTGTGAGGCTTTTACACATTTTCATTTTTAGTAGTTTTTTGTTTATAGTCTCCCAATTGCCAAGGGTAATTTGGGTATTCAATTGTTGTATAGTATGACGTCATAGCTTTTCCGGGGTAAATGTTTAAAGAGATTAAGGCGCCGTTTGACATGCCTTTTTTTTTGCTCTTTTTTGACCATCTTCTCTTTTTTTTTGCAAAAGCCCATAAAAGTGGGATGTTTGGTTAACTTCTCTTTTTAAAAAAAGCCCAAGAGATTAAAAAGAGCTGGCTATTTTTAAAAAGAGCTCAAAGCTCTTTTCTTCTTCTCTTTTCACGCGGAGCCTTCATGCACATTAATGAGGTCCCCCATTCGAGCCTCACTAGCAACAAAAATGCAATTTTTCGAGCTGGGTATAAAACCCACTTTTATGGACTTCTTTCTTCTCTCTATCTCCCCCTCCGTCCGAAAGCCCTACCACCGGCTTGACATCAAACATGGTCGGCGATTGAGGGCGAGCTGGGTTCAACAGATCCCCAATCACGTCATCATCGGCTTGTTTCTCTAGGGTTTCTGGGGTTGGTGGGTTTTGGGTGAGGGTGTGGCGTTCAAGGGCGAGCTGGGTTTCGTCGGCGACGGCAGCGGAGAGGGGCTGACGGAGCTTCTCGAGCTCGTCGATGGCGGATTCTTTCCGATAATACACATAGCATTCACTTGAGACTTGCTCAGGAGTGGGAACTGAAAATATATGAGACGCTCGAGATCGGATTCTTTCCGATAATACACATAGCATTCATGCAGACTTCAATGAAATCTGAAAGGAGTTGACTGTTGACCGGTCATGGGTCACCGGTGAAGTCCAGTGTCCTCATTGTCGTCGCCAGCAGAGGATGTTGGCCAGTGGAGTCGTTGTCGCCGGTCACTCTCCCGCCTTGCCATCACCGGTCTTTTGTCAGATCTGGAACAAGAAGGTCAGTCGGCGGTCTTCTCTCCAATCTCTTGGCTGTATTGAAGTAAATGAGAGAGAGATTGAGATGAGGCCAGAGAGAGAGCTCTGCTTTTGGGTCGCCGTCCGTTGTTGCCTGTTCCCATCGTCGTCGATGAGTGGTGTCAGGCCGTTTGGGTGAGAGTGAGAGAGTAGCGTAGTGGGAGAGAGAGGAGATGGAAATTGGACACAGAGAGACAGGGCAGGGATAAAAAATTGGACACAGTCAAACGCTTGCTCTTTTCTGTTTTTTGAAAAAATAAACTCTGTCAAACAGCCATCAGTTTTTTAAATTGGTGAAAAAAAAAACGAAAGCTCCTCTCTTTTTTTTAGAAAAAAAAACTAAAAACTGAAAGCCATACCAAACAGACCCTAAAACTCAGCAGGTTGACTATAATTTTGCAAACCTCAAGTTGAGTGTAATAGTCTCAAATCTCATGTATGTTTAGTGCAATTAACCCAAATATTAACCGATATTAAAACACATACAAAAGAAATATAAACAACTAGTACATCTGATTCTCTTGCAAGCAAGCAATGGCTGACAGTTACCGCTTTTCCGCTGCTCCTGAAAGTTGCAACAACAAAACCAGGGTCGTTCCTGGCATCCCAAGACATGGCAGGAACAGTAATTTCACGTGTCCCGTCCGGATGTGTGTGATCACAGAATTTGTGGTTGTGGGCACTGAAGACGATTCTGCAGATAAGGGGATAGAACGATTACATATATTTCTTCACCAGCAACCAAAAGGAAAATTTTATATTGGTACAAGTTTAATGTCAGACACCAAGAAAGAACCCATTTCTGAAGAACGTCTTAAGCTGACAAATTCAAATTCCTCACTTGGATCACAACTCATATCCTGCAGTGGCCTTCCAGCTTGTAGAGTACAATTGAAGGATACTGAATACTCATAGATCGCTTCTAAAACTGATATGGGAAAGGTTTGATATGGTATAGCCCTTCCATTTACATCTCCCCTTGCAACTTCCCATCACAATTGTATTTTTTCTACTCTTACGGACATATCTTTCAATTTTCAAAAGAAAATAAGGCTCATCTGACCCCCTATTCATTTCAAGATGCATAACAATGGTCAAACATGAGGGTAATTGACAAAGCACACTTGTATATCAGATTCTGTACGCGAGTTTGATTGAAGGTGCATCAGTTCGGCACTAAGATCCCACGTGGATCCTTCTGATACCTCACCTATCAGTATACTCTTGTTAAAAACTGAAATGGTAGTTATAGTCTTAGAAATTTCAGCTAGTTTTAAAGCTTCAAAACTCCCCAGATTAGTGTCTTCTGAAGGACATGAATAAAGATTTAAGAGACATGAAGGAAGAGGTGACATCCTTATATCTCCAAAGCAAGTGCTAAAATTTTATAGTAGTACCAGAAAAATAATGCAGAATCTTAAGTGAAGTATAATACTGCTGCACGGTTAAATTGCAGCAAATGGCCAAGTCACATAAACTATTGGTTAACTCATAAAACTGGAAATCACGAAATTCATTATTGAGGAAGGAACTAAACACCACTTGCCCAAGAGGAAGTCTCTAGATGGTATACAGAGTAGAATATTCTGGACAAGCGACGCATAACCACCCCAACAGGATGATAACCCTCCATTTCATATATTCAAGAACCCAAGCTTACCTCGGCCTAAGAGCTTGAAAGATGTATTCAGTAGCATTATTTGGAAGAGTTTGGGATAGCGCATACGGCCCAGCTCCAATAAGTCCCCTGAAGAAAAACATGATATAATTATCTCCAACAATAAGAAGAAGCAATGCATGTTAAGTGACCCTTGAAGACCCACAGTGCAAAGTAGATGGGTATGTGTGAAGATCTGCATTTACCTGCTCTCTGATGCTTGCGCATTCTCACATGAACTGTCAGAAGTTTTCACATTTCCTCTCCACTGGTTCTTTGCTGTACAGTGCAATGGGAAGTGAAGTAAGAGGACAGGACCAGAACCAGATGACATGGCATTTTCCCTCCACCCAACTTCACTCGCAGGGGACCTGATTTCACCGGACTCATTCACCACTTCTTTCATGTGCTTACTTTCCATTCTTAATTCTATGCTTTCTTGTTCCACTGCCTTTTCAACACTATGACGTAGCTCATTGTTGCCACAGAGCAATGCCACAGCGTTAAGCGAGAGAAAGCTGATATTACTAATTTTGAAGGCACCACAACCAGCCGAATCTAGTCCTGGAAAATTACGAGCTATCCTGACAGATCTTGCATTAAGATCACTGCATTTTCCCATGTCCCTGTCTCCGAGAATAACCTGAAACGGAAGGCCAAGAAACGGACCCAACAAACTGTGGAATTGCTGAAGAACAGATGACCACTCACTTATCGTCAACTCTGCTCCTCTAGCAGAAAGGTCACCCAATACAAGCAGCAAATCAGGCGTCAATATCTCAGATGATTTCTGGTTCCAGCATTGACAGACATGAAAAACCAGATTTCAATCAGCATACAGAAACAAAAAGGTGCATGTCAAGAGGAGTAGAAATTTCTTTTTTGACAAATGGCTTATCATTCATTCATAACTACAGCTGATGGATAAAAAATTCTAACCTACAAAACCCTTGACTTTGTTGAATAGTAACTCTCAACCCTAGAACTTTTGAAGTGCGTCACCCCGACTAGGGGATTTTACTGGAACACATCGAATTATATCAAACGGCTCAGGGTGGCTCATAAAACCGCAAGGTGAACCTGGTTGAAAGAACCCTCAGCATAAGAAAACCCTTGTACAAAAGAACCAACCATGGCAGAGAAAGGAAAAAAACCACCAGATCCAATTCTAAGCTCGTCGAAGTATCTGATATAGGATTGAGTTTAGGCGTAAAGTTCTTGCAAAAAAGGAACCAATTGGACAATGCAACCGTGCCATTGAATTAGATTGTTTTGCGATATGTTCCACAAACTAAGACCTAATCATCTTCCACTGGCACCTCAGCCTTCTTATACATCACACCAGTATGTTAACTCTAAGGATGGCATTTCTCGTGGGTGTCCACATAAAGAAGGTAACTTTGGTCTTGGGGCCAGGCTATGTGAGGGGTGTGGGGCGGGTTTGTTTAAGAAGCCTGCCAACTACTCCTCCAAAAATAAAGATAATCCAGAACTACCGCACAAGGAATCATGAAAGCAGTGAACTAGAAACCATTCATGTCTGATTTTCAACTGCACCATTCCTCAAGCTTGAAGGAAAACTCTGTCTCTCTACAGTTGTCAAAAGGTGTGTACCAATTGAAGCTGTTAAGATAATCTGTGGTGGCATACACCCAAAGTCGGAAAGAATAAGAAACTTTGAAGGATTCATATAACACTACGGGCCTAAGGCCTATTGGTTAAGCTTTTAGGTCAGGTTGGCCAAGGTGGGTATCAATTTTATGCAGTCTCCTAGCTCCCAAGCACGAGCTCCCAGTCTTGAATCCTATCTAAATGTCGGTTTCCAAGCCAAGTCGCTGCCTCGAGTACTCCGAAAACCTGTGCCACAAGCGTCTGGTCCATGGAAGATACAGACAGTTCTAGAAACCGTTGCCTCTCCCATGCCACATAACATACAACAACTTTCATTGCCAAGGCGACCAAGGCAAAGATTTGTTTTTCTTCATGAAATCGGACCAGGGATTGGCAATAAATCTCCACAATGCTACAAACATAACAACCCTTTGAGCCTCCGACTCCTCAAAGTCAATCTCGGATAAATCTCCAATCCATTACCCTCTTCTATAAGCAATCTCTTCCATGAGCCTCACCAAACTTAGTAGTACCTCATGAAAACATGGAGTTCCCTTCAACGTTTAACAAAAAGCCTAGGCTAGAATTCAACCACAGTGACCTCACTCAACGCCTTACTCTCATTTGACTTGTCAAATAGTCCATATTGATCTAAACACCCTTTTATCCTAATAGTATGTCCATGCAGTCAATTATTTTGCAACACAGATTCACGGTCAGGACTATGACTTTCTCACAAGGACAAACCAAGTATGCACGAACGAGTTCCTTAGCAGAGCCTTACAAGGTCGATCACGGACTCTCTTTGAGATTAGCTAAAAAGTCGATTCATGAACATATATGAAATAACCAAGAACAAAACCGTGTGTCAGACACACCCTCCTTATCATCAACTTTGTCCGCAAACATGTGTTTGAAGTTGCTCAATTTTTTAACCTACCTTTCGAAAGTTATTTAATCTGTAATTGCTATTTGAGTTCATTTTGATGCCAACCCGTACTAAATTAATACTCGGAAATCACAACAAAGTCAAAAATTGCCAAACTAAACGGGGGCAATAATAAATAGCAAGCACTGCATCAAAACATTAGCCTGATGAGGTGGCCAATACCTTGAAGAACTTGGACAAGTAGTGGTCTCTGAAGAGGGTGTTCTTGTATCCGACCTCGGACCCCAATAACATCAAATTAGCCACCAGCATTACCTTGAGATCCCCCGGCCGATCTCCTCCGTGCACATGTCCCTCATCGAAATCCCCGCCGCCGGGTACCACATTGCACGATGGGATCGCAACCCTGTCTTCGTACGCGAGCAGGGCGACGGTCACGACGAACAGGATCAGGAGTGGCCTTAAGGCCCGACCCATCTTCTTTCCGACGCTAATTCTAGGTTTGATGAGCTTAAATCCGGTCTTTTCGCCATTTTTGACCTAGCTTCTTCATTCCCATTATGTGCAAAGCATAAGACAAAAAAGATGATTGTCTCATTTTGTCGCTATATACTTGATACTCAATTTGTTCTGATTTTTTAATTTGACTTTTTGAAAAATCATGGTATAAATATAGTATGTGTGAAATTATTTTTGCCTCTGTTAATAGGTGCCGCTAGCGTCTGTTATGAAAATTTTCAAGTGCTAAATGAAAATTGGTGCTTCAACCTAATCACTAAATTCAAACATAAGGCCCCATAAAATAATTTGACAAGTTTGTTCATAGAATTAAATAATTCGTGCTTTACTCGACTTGTTAACCAAAAAGAAAAATACAATTTGTATATCTTTGCCCCATGTGCCTTTAACTCGAAGGGTATGGCCTTTAAGGGCATGTTGTAACATTATATTTATTTTGTTTGAACATAAAAGCTAAAGAATACAGTTTTTGGCAATGTTTATATATAATAAAAAAAAATTCTTTTCTTTTTGATACTTGTTTCTTCATAACCACAGTCTTTTGATTATGATCTTTCATAGTTAAGAGGCCATACTGGAAAGTGCAATTTTAAATTGTAGTACTATTTTGTCACTCTAGATTCAAGATAAAATAATTATTTTTTTCAAAAATTAAAAAGAGTCGTAAGAAACACCAATAAAATGGTGATGAAGTAATCAAGTAGGGGTATAGAAGTCATGACAAAGAATAACCGAGGTATTCTACTTTTATCACTCATTTATGGCTCATGTAAGAGACTCTAAAATTAAGATTACTTGACTCTTATACACTTAAGTTACGATTAACCAAAGTATCGTAGTCTCGGCATATGTTAATATTTGTCATTATTTATACTTAACTTGACTTGTCAAATATTTCTTAATCTCCCAACCCAAATGCTAGTTTAGATTTTTGTTCTTTAATGATGAAATGGTGCTTGCCACACCAAATACCCATATCAGTGTCAAGTGTCAACCCTCTCTCTTCCATCAACAGCAGACTCATTCATGGACTCTAGAAGAAAAGGAAAACAAATGGAAAGAATCAGTGTTTTCTTAAGGACGATGCTTGATATTCTGATACTTTAATGGCATTCTGCTAGCCACTATGAACTCGTTGTATTTATGTTTCATTCAACCCTATTTTGCAGCCAATAGTAATTCATACCATTTACTAATCGTCCGAGATCATTTTGCTTTCACAAAGTAGTGTTCCTTTTGGAGTTTGTCAAAATAGTAAACTTCCGTGCTCCCCTGAAGCCGCCCAAGGCCTTTTATCTCAAGATAAATTTCACAAAATTATCATGAAGAGGAGTTGCCATTTGAATACCTCGCATGATTTCTTGATATTCAAGAGTCTCCAAGGTTTTAACTTGAATTTTTACATCTAAAACATGAGCTATCCATTATAAACATTCCGTACAACTTATATTGCACTTAGACTTGGGAACACCAAGGATTTAAGGGCCTCCCAGTTTCATGGAAAACAGTCCATGAAAAATGCTATTTCCTGAAAATCATTTCCGAGAAAATGCTTTCAAACTAAGTTTTTGTGTGTGTGTGTGTGTTTCGTAACTGAACAAGAGATGGGCCATTCCAACATATTGTTGTTGATGGAGTACGGTCGATGGGCAATTACATCGGCTCGAAAAACGACTTACCGACCATGAATCAGTAGTTTTCGAAGATTAAATGTGTTTATCTCTCGACCTTGTAAACGGTTTTCATCTTAAAAGGGTTTACGATACACTACACAATGAAAAATACAAAAAGTATCTTTCTTAAAAGTATTTTCTCAACAAGATATAGACAGGCCCGAAGAAGAATCCTTCGGGGTTACATCTACATGTACACAATCTTAAATTAATTCGGACCATGAATTCAAGATTGTAAGTTCGTGAGTTTATATTTCATGGATGTATACGATGCATACGTTTCGCATGTATACCAGTACTGTCATTGGTAGGCAAAACATATGGTAGAGCTGATTGTGGAGAGTCCGGGTGGGACACAAATCATTTTATCATCAAGTGGGAAGAACTAGTCAACAGGATTAGACACCTCATTTCCAGCCAATGGTCTAAGGTAGTATTGTGGATCAAAAGTATTATTATGGCCCCAACACTGTTACAGAAGAGTTGCGCCAAAAATAAAGTCTAGTGTGTTTGGACGTGGAAATTTAAAATATGTGTCTAGACGTGGAATTTTGAAATATTGGATAATTTCAAGTTCTCTCATTTTGAAATTCTTTTATTTTCAAATTTCATCATTACAAAATACTTTAATTGGAAATTTTTTAATATTATGTGAATTCTTACTGGGTATTTCTAAATTCTTTGTTTAGATGAGTATACAATAAAGATTTTCTTGAAAACCAAAAAGAGAAAAAAGAAGAAGTATAAAATCTAAAAAAATATCATAGAAAGTAGTGAGGAGCAGATAGCTTAGAAAGTAGGCATAAGTTACGTAATGGTTTCACAAATTACCTCTTTGAAGAGATTTAACAAATAACTAGTCCATACTAGTTATATAAACTATGAATTTGGAGGTCTCAAATTTTCAATTCAAATCCTTCCGAGAATTTCCTAAATTCTCTTTCTTATAATCCAAACAAGAGATTCTGTTCAAGAAATTTTCAAATATCTCCCCAAAGTGAAATTCTCAGCTCAAATCTCACATTAAAACACACTTCTAAGATAGTATTGTGAACTCAAAGTATTTCGGCTGCAACACGATCAAAGAGAAGCTCGCGATCCTTTCTTAATTACTGATGCTACAAAACAGTAAGAAGTGTTGTTGCTAAAGGTTTCATATAATGCTTTAACAGTTCCATGTTAGAAATTGCACCAAAATTTTTACAACGTTGAGACATTTGCAATTTAACCTAAATCGTCAATCTAAATATGGAATGAAATATATGCAAAGTCGGGCATCTATATGAAATGAGTTGAATCTCAAGGAGCGCAAAAGTAAATAATAACTAAAGTAAAGGATAAACAAAGCTTTTCTTTTTGGGTAAATTACACACGGCACCCCTGAGGTTTACCCTAAACTACACATGAACCCCCTATCTTTTTTTAATACACTCCGCTCCCTGAGGTTTGTATCCGCATTTCACAGAGTTACACAAATTTGACGAGGACCCTAACTAAGTTTGGAGATTCCTGACACCTTACTTTTTGATTTTTTTTTATCCCCAAACTACCCTCCCTTTCTTGAATAAAACCCCCTTGCCCTTTAGGGTTTTTCTTCTTACTCTTCTTTCTCTTTTCCCTTTGCAGACCATTTTCTTTCTCCTTGTTCCTCCCTTTCTTCCTTCCATTCATTCTTTGACTTCTAGAGGTCAGGAAATAGTGAGGAATAGTTGAATCTAAGGTTTAATTACATAAGTTACTGGTGTAGAAAGAAAGTAAGTCTTAAAATTGTTGAATCTGATGAGAAGTCAAGTAAGGGGAAGTTGTTATTCACTTGTGCAAGTAATGGATGTAACATGTTTAGTTGGTGCAATCCTGATAGAGCAACATTGAAGCTAAGTGGAAGGTCAATCATCTGTTCACCTGATGTTTATGAAGAAATTCAAAGGCCTGAAACCAATGAGGAATCAAAGATGCAATTGCTTGAGGCAAATAAAGCTGTATAAGGAGACAAAAATTACAGTTAATTGAGTCTAATCAAGCAATGTTGAAGATGTTGGTTATTTGTTCTTTAATTTCCTCATAGATGTGTATGTTGATGATAATTTTTGTCATTAGCAAATGAGGAATTTGATGTATAATTATGTAATGCAACTAATGTAGCCTTTTGAAATTTGGCCTTGAGTAATTTTCTAGAGTTCATGTAATGTTGTAATGCAATTTGAATGAAGAATTTATGACTGTAATGAAATTTTCTAGGCAAATGAAGATGTTGGTTATTTGATCACAAAAATGACTGTGTAGCCTTCTGAAGATTTTTGTGCTTTGTGCACATTGCACAAAGACCACTGCACAAACAACTTACTCAAGTGGTCCAACCACAAAATGCAGGTCACAACCTGCTCGATTCAAGTCCCCAACACAATACACAAACCAAGTCCCCAACACAATACACAACCTACTCAATACATGACTGTTCAAACACACAACCTGCTCAATTCATGACTGTTCAAACACACAACTACACACCCAACCTATTCTAACCATGCACAAATTCTACCATCTGCAATTTTCAAACTCATATACACAAACATACCCTGCTCTAACCAATGCCTCTAACACACTTCACAACATGTTGTCAAACAGGGCTGTGCAAATAAGTAAGAACACATTGTGCAAAATACTGATACTAAGTACACATTGTGTAAATAAGTAAGAACATCATCCATCATCCAAATGTTAATATTGTGCAAATAAAGTTACATCGTCCAAATGTTGATAAAAATGATAAAAGCATTAATGTTGACTAAAACCTAAAGTTTACAATTTGAATCTTGTAGTCAACCTAACTATAACCTACAGTTAACCCATTCCCATTGTGACTTTAACTTCAAAAACTTGTCTTCAATCACAACAATCAACACCATTTACAAAGTCTTCAATGAGCTTCACAAAAAAAATCTGCACTGTTTCTTGGAATCTTCACATGATCTTCGCAAAATGAATCTGCAGTTACAGTTACAATATGCACAATAATCCCTCATGTATGTACACAAAATACTGCACACTAGCAACTGCTAAGGCATGGTTCCTTGTCTAGGACCCCCCACATCAGGTCCTCCCTGTTCAAAAGTTCAAAAGTACATTTAATCAACAGTACACTAAATCATAGTAAATCAAAATAAAAACCACCACAGTTAGTACACTTACATCCATATTTATGCTAACTTGACTGCATCCCACTTAATTGCCACCACTTGGCTGCCACCCTTTCATTCCTTGTAGCAGTGCCCCTACTAATGCCTCTCACAGGTGCCCTCTGACAGGTCCTTTTGTTATGCCCAATTTCTTTACAAATTGCACATTTTATGGTGCATGACCTTTTGCCTTCCTTAGCAGGTTCATTAGCAGCCCTTTTCCTCTCTTTTCTTGGCCTTCCAGACAACCTTCGTAATGGTGGAGGTTGTAAAGGGATCCCCTGGAGCTGGCTGCCATTGGGACTCATCATGCACTGGGTGCATGACCCTACCATAGGTCTTTAAGTATATGTCCCTGCTATAGCATACATCCACAAAATCTAATACATCCATTCTCTTGTTATTGATGCATGTTGTAGCATGCTTGCAAGGTATGCCAGTTTTATTCCAAACCCTACAACAATAACTCCTCATTTGAAGATTAACCACATGCACCTTCCCAAGATCAACCACCTCAAATTTTGTACCCCCAGCACACATCATTATGTTACAATGCCTAGACTGAGCAATTGTTTGGTTGCATTTTTTCATTATCTTGAGAGCTACCTTACCATCCCAAGAGGCAGCATTTTCAAACCTTTCATGCACCTTGGACATCAACCTAGTTCTAATAGTATCAACCAAAGACAGCACAGGTTTTTCCCTCAAGTTCCCTAGCCAATTATTGAAGGACTTAACAATCTTTCTAGTTACATGCTCATTCTTGACAGCATGGTCAAAAGTATGCCTAGCCTAACTCTCTAACCTATGCCCACTTAACCACTTAGCTACTTCTGGTAAGCAGTCCTTTATTTGACTCATGGCAAGGTTAAAGTCATCAAAATTGTATGCCTTCACAGCAGGCCATAAATATGTTTTAAACTTGATGCCAGGGTACTTAGACTTAAAGTTACAGTAGAGATGCCTACAGCACCTTCTGTGACTTGCCTGTGGTATGATCTCAGCTAAGGCATTCTCAATACCCTTTTGGCCATCAGACATAAATACCCATGGCTTTGCCCCCATAACCATTCCCAATGATGCTGAATAGATGATGTAGAAAAAACTTCCAGCTTTGTGTGTTCTTACTCTCAACCACAGCAAATGCCACAGGGAACAACCCATTATTCCCATCAAGACCCACAGCAGACAGTAACACACCTCCATAAAGGCCCCTTGAGATGACATCCATCTACTGCAAGAAAAAGGCCTACAAGCATTTCTAAAGCCATCTTAGATAGTTACAAATGAGAAGAAGAGCCTATGAAAGTGAGGCAAATCCAAGTTAGGACCAACTCTCTGAGTTTCAAGCTTGAACAAGCTACCAGGGTTAGTCTTCATCACTTCATGCCCATACATCCATAACTTCTTGTATAACTCAGCATGAGACCCCTCAATTTTTTCTAGTGCCTTCCTTTTGGCCCTATAGAGCTGCATTATATGGGCCTCTACACCAAACTTTTCAGCCAAAATTCTTGCATGCCACCCAAAGTGATGTCAGGATTTCCCTTAATGTATTTAAGCAGCTTCTCTGAGATCCAAGTGAAATTGGCTTCCTTGTTAGTACTGGCCATTACACAAGTGTGTTCAGGGCCATATTTCTTAATTTTAAATGTTATACCATCAGGGATACTGGATGCATGTATTCTCCAGGCACATCCAGGACTGCCACAATGGGCAGCCACCCTTCTCTTCTCATTAGTGTCACTCACCAGTTTAAAACCATTCTCAATAGTATAGTTCCCCAAAGTTTCCCTAAAATTATCTACATCTTCAAACAATAAACCCTGACGTGGTTCAATTTTTCCCCTTCCTTATGTTGAAGCAACTTCCTCCTCATAAATCTATCTACATTTACTGTTGCCACATCTACATTCTCATCACTGTTGTACAAGGGCGTTTCATCATCATCATCACATTCTGACAACTGATCATCAGTTAGCTTATCATCATCTGTCTCAGTGTCTTCATCATTTGCCCCTGAGTCTTCATCATTCTCACTCACTTCTACTCCTTGCCAATCAAAGTCCTCAGAATCATCACTAGACAAATACATATCCTCCTTACTTTCTTCTTCTTCATTCAAGTTCTCATTTCTAGTTGCCTGACTACTTGGTTCTAGATAACAAACAACCCCAGGTTCAGCCCTATCAGCCTCTAAGTAAACATGTATATCCTTAGAGTTCTCATATAATGCAAACATGTCCACCAAGGCCTTATCAGAATTTATTTCAGCCCTGACCTGAGTTCCAGGCAACATGAAGTACATCTCAATACATAAACCTAGCCTAGGGGGGAGGTCTTTCAAACTTAGCTCATTTGCATCAGTTAGCAAGTCCATGTAAATGTATCTGTCAGGATCTACAGTCTTAATCTCTGACTGTGTTACAATAGTGGACCAGCAGGGTATGTCTCCTTTCACTATGAATTTATGTAATGTAATTAGAAAGAAAATTAACTTGGATGTCAATTAAGCTCTCAAACAGGGCTTTAATTAACTTGCCAATTAGAAATAATATTAATTTATTTATCAATTAGGGCTTTAACAAAGCTGTCAATTATGTATGTTAATCAGTTATCTATTAGGACTTCAATTTGGGTGTCAATTAGGGCTTTAATTAAGTTCTTAATTGGGCAAGTTGATTAAGTTGTCAATTAGGGTTTCAATTGGGGTTTCGAATATGAATTTGAATTATGACTTCAATTTCGGCGTCGATTAGGGCTTTAATTTAATTAAGTTATCAATTAGGGTTTTAATTGAGTTGTCAATTGGGGTTTCGAATACGAATTTGAATTATGACTTTTATTTCGATGTTAATTAGGGCTTTAATTTAATTAAGTTATCAATTAGGGCTTTAATTGAGTTGTCAGTTGGGGTTTCGAATACGAATTTGAATTATGACTTCAATTTCAGTGTCGATTAGGGCTTTAATTTAATTAAGTTATCAATTATAGCTTTAATTGAGTTTTCAATTGGGGTTTCGAATACGAATTCGAATTATGACTTCACTTTTGGTGTCAATTAGGGCTTTAATTTAATTAAGTTATCAATTAGGGCTTTAATTTAGTTTTCAATCAGGCCTTATTCAATTATCAAGAGGGTTTTAACTACGAGCCATAATTAGGGATTCAATTTGGCTGTTGATTTTAATTTAGGGCTTTTAATTTAGCATTTTCAGTTTAGGGCGTTCAATTTAGGCCTTCAATTTAGGCCTTTCGGTTTAGGGCTTTCAATTTAAGGATTCAATTTAGGGCTTTCGGTTTGGGGCTTCAATTTACGGCTTTCAATTTACGAATTCAATTAGGGCTCTAATTAGGGTTATCTGCTAGGGCTATATTTAGGGCTTCTAATAATCATACACTCAACATGCACATATTAAAATACAACAGAGACTCAAATCATGGCTTCGTTGTAGAAAATCATTCACAGGAGTTTCAAAATAACGAAGAAAGGTAGAAGAAATCGATTGCGATCAGACTCGAGTAAGAAAACATACCTTCATGTTTGAGACGAGGTCCATGATCTTGACTCGAGTATCACCATTCAGGGATGCCGTCGTCGTGTTCGATTTCGCAACCTTGAAGAAACGGAATCAAAATCGCTATCGATTTTGATCCCATTTTTCCCTCTCTCGATGTCTATACCAACTTCCCTTTCTCAAAGTCTGTAACCCAAGAGCCAGACCTCTCAGTTTCCTTCCAAAATCCAAGAGACACTGTGTAGTTATATAGGAGGGTAGAAAGTGTCTTTTTCTGTCCAGCCGTTAATACCGTCAAAGAAATCTAGATTTTAGGAGCGGAGTGTAATTAAAAAAAAATAGGGGTATCCGTGTGTAGTTTAGGCCAAACCTCAGGGGTGCCGTGTATAATTTACCCTTTCTTTTTTTTACTCGCCAAAGTAACACAGACTATGAAGGTTTGTCATGAATGTATAATTTTGAGATTCTTTTTTTCCAAAAGGAACTATGTAGATTAAGTTTCGCATCATTGAGAAATAAATTTATCTCTTATTTGCAACAACGTTATTCTTCCTAATGACTTTACATTATTATTGGTTGTTCAGTCACGCATTGATGAAATTATCCCATTATTACCACTTGAAGTTGACTCATTACACGTTTATAAGATAAGAATATGATGCAATGTTCTTGAGTCTCTATTGTCAAATGTATGATATAGGATTCTATATGCTGCTCTATCTTTTTGCGCACTCTTCATTCTTTTTGCGAACTTTAAGAACTTCATTCATGAAAAATAATTTTTAACATAGTACAAACCTGAGCGATTACTTGAGAAAAGACAAATCAGAGAGAGGACATTAGCACCTGCAACTACAAATTCTCAAGATACATCCCTCAGTCGACTCAATGACCAGATTGGCAAGTCCAACAAAAGTGTGTAAACTCAAAGACTAGATTGGCAAGTCCAACAAAAGTGTGTACTTGTGCAGCACGTTACATCTCTTGCCATTTTCTTTGCCTCCAAGAGCCACGCACTTTTTGTTAGCAAGAAGAAAATAAGTCGTTAATTTCTTATCGTCTTACCTTTTCAAAGTATATTCTTAAGCCTGATATTATGGATGAAGAATTTCAAAGTACCTTGGATTTCAAAATCTATTCATTTTAAAATTCATTGATTTACAAATTTATGAAATTACAAATTTAGTATTTGGGTGGTTTTGTAGAAGCTAGTATTTTATGTGTGGATTTATATCTGAAAAATTGAACCCACATAATTTGATGGTATGTGGATACAAACTAATGAGAGAGAGTTTTCTTTTTTTATGCAAGAAGATAGCTAAAATTATGGAGACAAAAAGTGTCATTTCATCCCAACATTTGTAGAAAGGATTTGTCAAATAACTAGCATGAACTAGTTATTTGTACAGGAAATTTTAGCACATCAAATTCCCTTTTCAAATCCTCCCTATAATTTAGTAAATCCATCTTATCTTAATCCAAATAAGAGATTTCGTGTCATGTATTTTCAAATCCTCTGGAAAAAGTGAAATTCCCAGTTCAATTACCTCATCCAAACACACTATAAATTTTAAATTACCTTGTATTTCAAAATCCATTAATTTTAAAATTTGTTGATTTATAAATTTATGGAATTGTAAATATTGTGTTTGGGTCATTTTGTAGATTGAGTATTTTATATGTGGATTTACATTTGAAATTTTGAATCTAGATAATTTAATAGTTTATGGGTACAAACACTCCATTTTTTTTATGAAAGAAGTTACCTAAAATAATGGAGACTCGTTTTGTGGAAGGGATTTGAAAAATAACTAGTCTAGACTAATTAGTTAGTTCTAGAGAGAATTTTAGCACATCAAATTTCCTTTCCAAATTCCTCCTCGAATTTGGTAAATCCATCTTATCAGTAATTAAACACGGAATTTTATACAATAAATTTTAAAATCCTCTATGAAAGTGAAATTCACAGTTCAATTTCCTCATCCAAACACACTCTAAAGGTACAATGGCTTTTATTAAGTAATGCAAGCTTTTGAATGGTTGTACTTACTCACTGGTCAGTTTGTGATATATTGATTTGGCAAAAGTCGTAAGTGGTCTGACAAGAGGCGGTAGCATATTTTATTGGTAGTATTTTATTTTATGTATTCTAATACTTAAAGTGTGTTTGAATGAGGTGATTGAACTGAGAATTTTATTTTTATAGAGGATTTTGAAATACATTGTATAAAATTCCTTGTTTGGATACTGATAAAATGGATTTACAAAATTTTAAGAGGGATTTGGAAAGAAAATTTGATGTGTTAAAATCCCCTCTAAAAATAACTAATTTAGATTAGTTATTTGTCAAATCTCTTCCACAAAAGAGTCTCCATAATTTTAGGTAACTTTCTCCATTAAAAAAACTCTCTCTCATTAGTTTATACCTATACACCATCAAATTATCTAGGTTCAATTTCAAATATAAAATACTCAGTCTACAAAATCATCTAAACACTAAATTTACAATTGCATAAATTTGTAAATTAACGAATTTTAAAATGAATGGATTGTGTAATACAAGGTACTTTAAATTTTTTATCCAAACACACTCTTTATTTTTGCTGCAATTGAGTTGCCCAGAAACTATAGGCCCTACTACTACTTACAATGACAAAATCCAAATTTTTTTTTTTGCCTTGCAAAGGAGGTTTCTGTAATGTATAGGCCCGACTAATGTTTGCTTCCCTCCAAACTAAGTACATATTATTTCCAAATTTTTGGAGTTGGAGTTCACTTTGAAGATAAAGTTAGCATGAATCTTTCAAAATTTTAGAGCTGGAGTTAACTTCTAGGGTTTATTTGGTAATTAGCCCCTTAACATTGACATAATAAAGATTTAACCGTTGTAAATTTTTTTGGAAGATTCACTCTAGTTTTCTTTTCAACAATTTAATTGAAACAACCTTCAACAACAATTCCATTTAGGGATGGCAAAAAAATCCGAACCCGTGGATTTCCGCCCCGCCCCGGTAGGAACGGATTTTTTTGACTTTGACCGGGTCGTGGGGCGGGTATGGTATTTTTTTAAAACACCCGCAGCTGGTTAGGGTCGAATATGGTATTTACCTATACCGCCCCGCGACCCGCCCCGCCCCGGTATACTTGCCCTAATAGCTTACTTAATCCTAGCCGTCCATCTATACCATATATATATGTTCCAGCATACCTAATCAGATTTGTGCTTTCCTCTCCAATCTCGACAGCACGGCCGCTCTCCACCCACACGGCGCACGGCTCTCGGCTCGGCCACTCTCCATCCACCTCACGAATTGGAGCCCACCGCACCTCGCACGGCTCTCCACCGCAGTACCGCTCGGCGACGAACCACCACTGCGACGAGCTTGTTCTTAGAGTTGGATCTACTGCCAGTACTGCGACGAACCACCACTGCGACGAGCTTGTTCTCAGAGTTGGATCTACTGCGACGAACCACCACCGCAGCACTGCAAGGCGCACGGCTCTCAGAGTTGGATCTGCGGTGTCCAGGTACGCACCCACCCGCTTGTTCTTGCTATAGATAGAGTAAATGTATTCTTAAAAATCAGAGTAAATCTGGTGAAATCCGATGGGTTTTGATCATGCAGGGGCCTCCACTAATAATACTACGATGGGTTTTCAGTATTTGGTTTGGTTTACGTTCCCTACGAGGAAACAAATTCTGGAAAATGAGTAAACAAGTTTTGTACATCAAACTTATGATTGAGAATGGTTATACGTAATACTTTGGGTGCATGATTTTTAACAGGATTTCATCTTTTTATATATGTGTATACCCATAAAACAAGAGAATGCATTCTGGTTTGTTTGTTTCCATGTCTTCTGTTAATTACATTCACTTTAAAACCCAAATGCTTTTTGGAAATTGGAAGTGGTTGTAGGCAACGTTGGATGCTGAATATGATGCCTTTTTGGCCTCAGCGTGTGGCTGCTTTGATTTACCTTTGAGAGTCGTATTAAAATGTACATCTATCTGAAA
Source organism: Escallonia herrerae (assembly GCA_033070095.1). Taxonomy (NCBI): domain Eukaryota; kingdom Viridiplantae; phylum Streptophyta; class Magnoliopsida; order Escalloniales; family Escalloniaceae; genus Escallonia; species Escallonia herrerae. The sequence continues at coordinate 25,288 of JAVXUP010003433.1, read as the reverse complement.
TCTTGCTAAATCAGTACTGAAATGAGAAGCAGGCCGTGTTAAACAGCAACAGGTAAATGTCATTTACCTGTTGCTGTTTGGCGACTTGGTCTCTGAACTTGAAGGCTTGCTTCCTTAGAGCGTCCATTGCTGTTTCGAGTCTCTGATGCTAACCCACCAGCTGAATTTTGTGTTAGGAGTTCGATCAGAGCCAAGTTGTCAGATCTGCTAAATCAGTTTATGTTGTACGCCTACAGTGGTCTTGTACTAAGTGGGAATGCTTAAGTTCTTATGTTATTATCAATTAGTTTTTCATGCTGTTTACTTATGGTTTTATGAGGGCATATTAGAAAAGTCTTTGCTAATTTGGTATTATTCCGGAGTAGGTATTATTTATTTGATTTTCTTGAAAATCATTCTTTTCTGTTTAAATGAATATATAGATAAAATCATGTCTTCCAATGAAATTACGTCTTCTCCCGTTGCATCATCTCCGGTGCAAACCCCTAGAGCTACATTAGAGGATCAAACTTCTGAGCCATCAACACCAAATGCAAGCATGGGAGTCTCTGCTTCTGAACCAGTTGACCTTGATAGTGGCCCCGATGATTTAAACAATGAGAACTTGAAAAGTAGTGTATGGGCGCACTTCGAAAGGAAAAAAAATGGTGGAAATGTGACAGCAACATGTAGTCATTGCCGGAAAACCCTTGGGGCAAACCCAAAAAATGGGACTACTCACTTGCGTATGCACTTAGACAGATGTAAACGTCTAAGGCAACCGGATGTTAGACAGAAACTCTTGGCTGGGATAATGGGTAAAGCAAATGCTAAGCCCGAATTAGGTAATTATTCCTTTGATCAAGATTTTGCCAGGAGAGAACTTGGAACCATGATAATTTTGCATGAATACCCGTTATCTATTGTTGACCACGTGGGGTTTAGGAGGTATTCGTCTGCACTTCAGCCATTGTTTAAGATACCAACCCGGAACTCAGTGAAGAGCGACATTATAAATATCTATGAACATGAGAGGGAGCAAGTGATGAAGTTGTTGGAGGGGATAAGAAGTAGGGTTGCTGTCACTACTGATTTGTGGACTTCTGGTAATCAAAAGAAGGGTTTCATGGCTGTCACGGGACATTTTATCGATGAAGAGTTCATTCTTCAAAGTCGCATTTTGAGGTATGCTTTACTTTTTTTGCAAATTTGGTATTTTGCAATCTAATTTTATTCCTACTTTCGCATAATAATTGTTAAATTTATCCTTTATAGGTTCTTATATTTGCCATGTCCACACACTAGTGAAGTTATTTGTGAGGCTTTGTCACAAACATTGCTTGATTGGAACATTGATAGGAAATTATGTACAATTACGGTTGACAATTGTACTACGAATGATGCGATGATTGATAACTTGTTGCTTAAGTTGGATTCTAGTTCTCTGTTGTTGTTTGGTGAATTGATTCATATGCAGTGTACGGCACATGTGTTGAATTTGATTGTTAAAGATGGGTTGAGTGTGATAAAGGAGGGAATTGAAAAGGTTAGAGAGAGTGTGGCTTTTTGGAGGGCAACACCAAAGAAAGATGAGAAATTTGAAGAGACTGCTCGTCAATTGCGTATTTCAAGCACAAAAAAGTTGGCACTTGATTGTCCTACAAGATGGAACTCAACGTTTTTGATGCTTGAAACTGCATTTATGTATAAAGATGTTTTTTTCCGCTTGAAGCAACGAGAGTCTAAATATAAAACTTGCCCAAGTGAAGAGGAGTGGACTTTTGCAAGAGAGATTTGTGACAAGTTGAGGTTGTTTTATAAAACAACAGAGATGTTTTCGGGCACAAAGTACCCTACGGCTAACTTGTTTTTTCCTAAAATTTGTGAGATTAGAATGGTGTTAGGTGAGTGGCTCATGAGCTCAAGTGAGGTGATTAGAAGTATGGCTGAGAAAATGCTTGAGAAGTTCGATAAATATTGGTTGGATATTCATGGAATCATGGCGGTTGCTGTAGTGTTGGATCCGAGGTACAAAATAGAGTTGATTCAGTATTACTATAGTCAGCTTTACGGGTCGGGAGAAGCGGGAGAAACTGAAAAGGTATCATCACTTTGTTATAGACTTCTTCGTGAGTACCAAAATAGAGAGGTTAGTGATCATAATACTTGTGGAGGATCATCTGTTCGCTCGCAAGAGCGTGTTGAGGTGGGATGTCTAGATTCTCTTAAAGGTTTCGATGAACATGTCAAGAAGAAGAGAAAGACTGTAGTAAAATCTGAGTTGGATCATTATCTCGAGGAGGATGTGTTGCCTAGGTCTTTGGACTTTGATATTTTGGCTTGGTGGAGGACTAATGGATTGAAATACCCAACATTACAGTTGATGGCTAAGGATATTCTTGCTATTCCCATATCTACAGTCGCATCAGAGGCGTCTTTTAGCACAAGTGGTAGGTTAGTGAGTCCTCACCGTAATAGGCTTCATCCAAAGACACTAGAAGCGTTAATGTGTGCTCAAGACTGGTTGTGGGCTGCTGAAATGAAAGGTAAGCTCATTCTATTATTTTATTCATGCAGTTAAATTTGACAATACTTTGAATTTTCACGGGTACTTGTAAATTTGTACTATGGTGTTGTAGGTGTATCTAATCTAGCACACAAGGAATATGCAACAATTAATGATGACAAAGATGGTGACAGCTCATGTGTGACGGGTGTATGATTCCTTGTGTAAATTGTATTTCAGATTAATTTTATTTTTATTTTTGTATCCATTCATTTTAATGTCATTTTATTCATATTATTTTTTCAGTGAACAGTGATTGCAGTTGTATTTGGAGTTGGAATGCGGACCGGCTGATCGAGCTTGATCTCTCGTATTTGCTACTTCCCAGTGATTGAACGTTAATGTGGTCATTGTGGTGTTATCTATTTGAACATTAATTTGAACTATGTTATTATTTATTTGAACTATGTTGTAATTTATTTGAACTATGTTGTAATTTATTTGAACTTTGTTGTAATTTACTAATGTCTTCTTTAGAATTTTTAGACATTAATATGATGTGTATAGTTTATTTTTTGTGACACAGGTGTTATACATGTTTAAAAAGAGTGAAATATTTGCAATACCAAGTAGAACATGTCGGATCGGGTCGGGTTGGTTACGGGTTTTTTGCATGCTACAGCGGGGAACGGGGCGGGTTCGGGGTTCCTAAATCTACATAGGATCGGTTATGGTATTTAACATAAATAACCCGGACCGGGGCGGGGCGGGGCGGGGCAAAGTTCACTGAGTAGCGGGGCGGGTTCGGATTTTGTAAAATCCGCATCCGACCCGCCCCATTGCCATCCCTAATTCCATTGGGTTCTAAAAGAAGAATATAAACTGAAAAAGCCTGCAAAGAAGCATACTAAATGAACGATCTAACCCGTCAGAACACTCTTAAGAGAAGCAAAGGATGAGGGGTGAAGGAGAGGGCCAGAGCCCTTGCCACTTGCTAGGAAAGTAGTTTTGTGCTAACTTATTTTTTTTAGCAAACACGAGGGAGGAGTTCTTGACCTAAAGAGTGAAAAATGTTAATACACCAAAGTAGTATTTCCCTGAGTTTTTTCTTTAGCGAGACGTGACAGAGGAACTCTTGACCTAAAAAATAATAAAAGTGAAAATTTTTAATGGAACAATTACAATCATACTCATCACCAGACATGTTGAATCTCGTTCCACCTCCCTTGGCTTCACCATGCTTATCTCTAGAAAACAAATCTTCTCAGACAAGCTCTTGCTCGTGCTAACTAAACTCACCAACCTCAATTTATCATCAACAGATAAGCATATATGCTAATTATTTAATTATTATATGAAACCTAGCAACATCGTCATCATCTTTATTCCAAACTAATTCTTTGGATTTTCAAGTTCTTCCTAAGGCTGTATACTGATCGAATTCAATTAGAACATGGATTGTCCGAGCTCGATTCGTATAAGATTTGGTATGTTCAAACTCGGTTCGTGTTCATTAAGTGGCAAAAGAAATTGTTTGAATTCGGACTCAGCTCGTTCAACTTGCTTAGCTATCCGACCAAACTCGAGCTCTAAAGCTCGACTCATGTTTTTTGCATAGACTTTGATGATATGCCTAAATTTTCTTAGATCTCTCGATCTTTAAGGAATCGATTCATTGAAATGCATAATATAGATATACCTTGGAAGAAACTGAATAGAGACTCTATCAATGCAAAACTGAATTGATCGAACAATTCAGGAAAAGCACACCCTTAGTAAAGCGATCATATGCATAGCGACCAAAATAGCGGCATTTATCTTCGTTATCCTTGATGAATGGAAGCAAAAGGAGAGAAAGACACCGGGGAACTGCTATGTGCTACATAGTCGAGTGTTAATAGTGTTGCTTTTAGGTTTGATGAATATTTTAGATACGGATTTGGGTATTTAACAATATATTAAGCTTTTTTGAGTATTTGAGTTTAAAGGCAACTCTTTAGTCCAGACCAAAATTTTGTAGGGTTATTTCGATTTTACTTAGCATTTGGATATAAGTTACATTCTATGTATAAAAATGTTTTACATATATCCAAGTTGTTCAGGAACATATTCATGAACAATTAAGAATATCCAAGTTCAGCTCGTTTATTATCGAGCTCTAAAAATGTATTCATGTTCAGTTTGTTAAGTATACGACCAAACATTAATGGGCTTTTAGAGAACGGAATGATAAGCCATACATGAATGGCTTGGTTCATTTTCAACCCTACTTCCTCCACACTCCATTCCTTGTATTTTATGAAACCATGCAAAGTGCAATATCATCCATGAAACCAATAAAATAACCTTAGAGGGGGGGTGAATAGGGTTTTATGACTTCTTTAAAAATTAACAAACAACAAACCTCAATCTCAATAACTCAAATAAGCAAACAACCAATCTCAACACAAATGTAAGACGATAATGTAAAGAGAGAAGGGTTTAGAGATACTTGACAAGGAGAATTAAATGGTTCGGCTTGATATACCCACAAGCCTACGTCCACCCCTTCAAGGAAGTCCCTTGAAAGGCCCTAGAATCCACTAGTATGATCTTCCTTATGGGTCAAGATCGAACCTCTTACAATCCCTTGATGCTATGCCCACATCAAGAACAAACTTTGACAAACCCAAAGCTCCAAAGCTTGACAACCCCAAGCTTTGATACAAGAACCTTTCAATGAAGAAATGTGTACAAGATTTCACTCTCAAGAAGTAGATGAGTACAAGTTTAAGCACTAGAACAAGAGAGATGAGTGTATGATGACTTATGAAAGTGTATATCTCTCAAATGTAAGCTCACAATAAATGCTCTCTTGAAAAGGATGAGAAATCAATGAAACAAGAGAGATTTGAACAATTGCTTTGATCTTTGAGAATATGAAAGATAAGAGAGCTTTGAATGCAATTGATGAATCAAAACTATGCCCAAGATGAGTATTTATAGAGGTGGGAAAGAATATGACCGTTTGGAATTAGGTGGAGCATTAAATGCGCCAAACAGCTATTGCAGTCGACTGCAATGTCCTATTGCAGTCGACTGTATTCCCAAAGTAGCCGTTGGAAATTCAAAATTTTCAACTTGCAGTCGACTGTAATCAAATGCAGTCGACTGTAATAGGCTACTGGAAGTATTGCAGTCGACTGTATTCCCAATGCAGTCGACTGTAATACCTCACTGCCCAAGTTGCAGTCGACTGCAATCCAATGCAGTCAACTGCATTCCAGAAAATGCAGTTTCCTAGTTTTCAAAGAATGAAAAACTTTTATGCATGCAAGGGAAACCTATGGGCAAATTCTAGGTATACAGTCATCGTAACGATCATCTCTCTACGTCTAGTTTACAAAGAAGGAAATAAAGCATAGTAAAGTTCAATCGACGAAATCCTTCTTTGATGTGTTCCGTTGAGAGTCTTTGAACGATTTGCTCGTCTATTTTTCCATTTGCATGAGTGTGAGATTGTTCCTATTGCTTCATCAACTCAATGCATGTTAGACAGCATAATCATCAATGTTAGTTATCATCAAAATCAAATATAATCCTAGGTTAAATAACCGTAGGGTTAACATACGGTTATTTAAAGATAATTTTTCTTAATTTGGTCTAACCCCATGAATTTTGGTGTCAAGTCTGATAATAGAGATTGTTGTATCTGGTTATCTTCACCATGATCACAACCATGTCGTACTTGTTATGTAACTAAAGTCGTCCTCCTCGAAAAATATATAAGCACCGCATCAAAGTAAATCTTCATGCAGTAGCAAAGACATGGATCCTAGATAAGGTTAGTAAGACTTGATCCTCGGTGCAAAAGAAATTTGAAATTCGAAGTACACAAGCGTTTTGCAATTACGATTCCTCGTGTTCTTCTTTAAATAAATAAAAACTCTTACTTCTAAACCAAAGCAAATATGAAAGGCCATATATGGTAAATAGGAATTTTATGTTTTACAACGAGCTTTATCTCTAGTTTTTGTCCATAAGAAAACTCTAGACTCGAGCTTAAAGGGTGCCTTTCATTTAGTGAAAGGCCGCTGACTCCTACGTCTCGTCCATCCCCTTCCCTTTCCTCCCCCTCCTTTCAATAACTCTTTAGAGTTATTTTTCCATATCATTGTTCGCCTCAGAACTAATATCTCTTGCAATGTGGTAACGGATTCCACTAGTATTTTTGGCCACCTGTTTTTGGCTTGAGATTAAAGTTAGTATGGTTCTGCGGAATTCGACAACGGACTTCGACAATAAACAGAGTGAAAATTATTTATTGACATTGATTTTTCTTTGTTTTATACTCTTCCGTCCCAAAAAAACTGATCATATTTCTTTTTTGAGCCGTCCTACAAAAATTGATCACTTCTAAATTAGGAAAGATTCTGTAGGTATTTTTTTTTTTTACATATTTACCCCTTTTATACTTTTTTATTATATTTCTCTCACCACATTTAATTCTCTACCAATTCATTTTCTCTCTCCTAGTCCACCACTTTACACTTTTTTATTCTATTTCTCTCTCCACATTTACCACTCTACCAACTAATTTTCTCTCCCATGGCCCACTCTCTTCCCCCTCTTTCTAAAGGGTAAAATAGGAAAGACACACAATATATAACTTAAATTCTTAATATACGTGTAAAGTCAAATGGATCACTTTTTTAAAGACGGAGAGACTATGTGTTATATCTCCCGTTTATGGAGTTTTTTTCCTCTTTGCAATGGGATTTTTGGTTGTTGCTCGTTTGGTAGCTAGCCGAGGGTATTGGTCGATGATGTAAGTTGTGCGGCTGCTTGATTTTCTTAGTTTGCCTACTCCTTTTGGTAGCCAAAGAGATCATGATTTATTTTGGCAAAGATAATTTATATTGTGGACATATTTTTTACTCCATATTAGTTTCTAGCACTTTGAGACGTTTTCTAATTTTTATGGTCTCTTTTGTTGATATGTTTTCAAATAAGTTGTTTGTTTTTCATGAAATGTCCATGAAGATATTGTTACTTGGCACGATTTCATTGATAAATTATTCATGTCTAAAAATAAAAAGTAAGTGAGACAAGAATCTATTAAATGTATGCAAATATTATATGCAAATATAACCTCAATATCGATATTAGTACTAATGCACATAGACATACAATTTTTTATGCATAGACGTACAATTCTTTTCACACCTCCTATGAAATTGAAGACTATTAGTGCTTCAAGTTCATTAAATGTTGTTCACTGCACCAAATAAGATCTTATATAATGTTAGATCAAGTTTAACTTCGTGTATACTTGTGCAGAAAACAAGGAAGTACGAAAATACTGAAATGTAGTTTACTAAACAGAACAAACAGTAACTCACAGCAAAATCAGATAAACAGTAATGGAGAACCGAGGCGTGAATTTGATTCACTGTCTTTAAGACTTTATTCGTCCCGCAACAGTGCTAATGGTCTCCTGACGAAAAGCTTCCTAGGATACAACGGTAGTACGTCTGGAAATAGGAGCACTCCAAATTTGCAGACCCGGCCAACCAAAACTATGGCACAGAACTCTTTCGGACACAGGAACGAGACAGCAGAAATATTGTAGAAGAATTATTTCGGGATAAAGTAGTTAAGTTCTTCAACTTCTGAAAAACTGACTCGTTTTTATACACAGAGTATTCACTGGGGGTGCAACTCTTCACAGAAAAACTGTTAAGCTGGAAATGTCACAACTTTCCGGACTGAGACGAGGCGAGGCCGGCGGCGCGCGCGTGTGTGGTGGACCTTAGGCCAACCTAGGTCCTCCCTCCTTACAAAACATGGGTACCCCCAAGGGGCCCAACCCTTAGCTCAAGGCTAAGTCTTATAAGGAGATAACTTGGCTTTATCTCTTCAATGTGGGATACTCTTTTCCCTTCAAGGTGAACCACCAACTTTAACTTCAATTTTCTTATTCATCTCTCATTCGTTTTAAATATGTGAATATACCACGATCATCTATTCCAATAGAGGAACATGAATCAATTCGTTCTTAGCCAAAATATGATTTGGAACCAATTTAAATATTGAGTCAAAGTTGCTTCTCCACAATGAGTTTAAAACCCCAATGCCAACATATAACACTAGCAACTAAGGTTTTTACTTGTAATTTTGGATCCCTTTCGACATGACATGTAGTATTGCTCCTGCATATGTTGTCGGCACGCTTTTGTGTTTAGCTTCTAGTACTTCGAGACGTTTCATAATTGTTATTGTCTGCTTAAGGTTTTGTTGATCCCTTTTCAAAAGAGTCATTTGTTTTTCATGAATTGTCCATGAATTATTGTCATTTGACAAGAGAGGGAAAAAAAAAGAAAAAGAAAGGGCATAGTGGTCTAGTGCCACTGAAACTCAGATATAAGATTTTTTACTTGGACATGATGATGATGGTAATGTTATTCTGAAAATATTGTTAATTGCTCGTGAAACAATACAGATGCCAACTAATCTTCATATTGCGAGAACGACCTGTCTGCCTAAATTGAGCTGCCGAAGCTACTAGACGTTTGCAAATCCTTGAGTAGCTCCTCCTACGGTCATGTGGCGATTCAAGACTGAGACGAATGCGCGTTGCATGCAGCCTGCGAGGCAAAAGGGCTGGCTTAACCTTCTTTTTTCTTTCCCTATTTTTTTTAACGAATTCTTTAAATAAAGAACGATATGATGGACTAGTGCCCCCAAACTATGGCCTTATAACGCCTACATGAATTTCTAAAATGAAAAACTTTAACTTCTAACAACTCAAAGGGATTCAAGAGTCAACATCCATAAGGGTAAAATTGAAATGCATACAAAACGGACAAAATTTTGAAAGATCTTAAAATAGACTAAAAGACCAAAATTACATAAATGGGATTTAAAGCCGCTCAATTGTATGGAGTCTCATTACCGGTGGTAGGCATCTTTAATTAATTATTATAGTTGTAAGTTGTATTTTATTGTAAACTACGAAGAAAGTAGAATAAAATAACAACAATAATGGTTGTAAATTTACGTCTTTTATTTCTTTCAGATATTTCGGTAGCCATCACTCTAACAATGTAAATATGCTCGTATATGAGTTTTACAATTCGTCCAAAATGATTTGCTCGTTAATTATCATTAGATTTTAAACGAGGAACCCGGAAAAGACAAGGAAGAAAAAAATGGATCAATTGTTAAACTGGAAACTTAGGCTTCGTTTGACAAAATTTTTTTTTTGGTTTTCAGTTTTTAAAGAGCAGCTTAAATTTTTTTTTTTATAAAAACAAGTGGGTGTTTGATAACCCTTTTTTTTTTGGTGTTTGGTAACCCTTTTTATTTTGACTTTTTTTTTTGGTGGTTTGCGGTGGCGGTGGTGGGGCGTAGCGGTGGTCGACGGTGGTGGCCGACGGCCGGAGGTGGCTGCCGGCAGTCACCGGCGGTGGTGGCCGGCGGCCGGAGGTAGCTGCCGGCAGTCTCCGGCGGTGGTCGCCGGCGGCCGGAGGTGGCTGCCGGCAGTCACCGGCGGTGGTGGCCGGCGGCCGGAGGTAGCTGCCGGCAGTCTCCGGCGGTGGTCGCCGGCGGCCGGAGGTGGCTGCCGGCGGTGGGAGGGTGGTGGTGGTGGTCGAAAAAAAAAAACCAAAAGTGAAAAAAAAAACCAGTTTTTGGAGTTTTTTTTTTACTCTGCAGTTTAAAAACTGGTTTTTTAAATTGAAAAAAAAATGGTTACCAAACGCTCTTTTTTTTTCAGTTTTTAAAACTGAAAAAAAAGAGGGAAAAAAATTTTGTCAAACGGGGCCTTAATTAAGAAAAAGGCTAAATACTAAAGAACGAGCAGTATTTTGATCATAAACTTATAAGTTTGTTTCAACCGATGATGACCAAGCATGCAAATGACAAAAAAAGGATTTCGGAACATTTCAAATCCAAATTTCTGTTTGAGCTCATGTAATTGCATCTATGTCACTGAACATGAGGTGCTAATAACACATAATAACATTTACTTAATTTGAATGTAGCGATACAGTTTTCATTGATCATAGCACAATTTATTGCTTTAATTTTATTTGAAGCTAATCGTGCTTGTGACATTTAAGTTCTCCTGTCGCCCTAAGGAATAGCGCTATCGGAGAAAAAGGTGCAGGAGAGAAAAAAATATACAAAAACTACTAGTTTAACCCTTCGAACGTTGAACCCTTTTAACAGTTCATACAAAATTAAAAGCCAACAAGGGTTGGTTCAGCGGTCCCTAGGATTCCAATCAGGTTTTTCACCTGGGTTCGAATCCTGCCCGCCGCACTTGTTAGTGGCAAACTTACGTCCTCGCCCTGCATGTGCTCCACACACGGGTTCTTGTGCGCTTCGGCCCCGACATAGGTGCGGGAATCGAGAGCTCAGATGTATGTGGTGGCCTTGTAGGTCCCCGAGGCGCAATACTCTCTGCCGGTTGGATTAGAGCCTTACGGTTCAGCCTTTTTTCAATAAAAAAATACAAAATTAAAAAAAAAAAAAAAGAAAAAAAACAAAGAAAACGAAGAAGAAAGAAAACAAAACCAATTGATTCATCCACGAAAATAGTTCAGATCTCTTCTCTAACAGTACATAAGAAAGACAATGCTGTAAATACATTTCGTTTCCATATATAGTTTAGAAAGTTTTGATTGGAGTAACAATTCAACATTACAATCATCACACATATAGAACATCTTGATTAATAGTTTGTTTTAATAAATTTTAAAACTTTAATTTTAGGCAAAAGAAAAAAAGAAGATCTCTAATTTTGGGACAATCAAAAAATTAGCATAAAATGGTCACGTGCTCCACCGAAACAGACTGATGAGCATCATCCGTACCCTAACTCAATCCCAAAACTACCCTCCGTCCTTATCGATATCTTCTCAACTACCCCTGGCCATTCCGTCAATTCGAGCCACGTAAATACCCACTCCCCCCAGGGGCATTTGTCTGGAAGGATAAACTAGAATAATAAATTAAAAAGTTACAAAAGGACGCCCCCGATTAATACGCCGCCGGTGCTGAAATTAACGGTGGCCGAATAATTTCCCGACCGGTACCTCGTCCCTCGATGTTTTCTATATAAACCCGTCGCCACACCCCAAACTTTCACACATCGTATGTTCTCCGTTCTCCTCTCTCTATAGACTCTCTCTATCTCTCTCTCTCTCTCTACAAACATATAGATACAGAAACGTATCTCTATCTGTTTCTCTCTCTAGATATAGACATAAGCTCCTCCTTCTAGATTCGTTTCACCTGAGAGGTAAAATTTACTGTTTCTCTCTCTCCTCGAACTTTGAATTCAATTTGAATAGTTGTAGCGACGACTAATAGCTCGAGAAAATAGATCGAGGACATGCGGAATGTGATTGAAATCGTAATGACTGATCGATTGATTGCTGCTTGGATACACGTTTTGCTACATGCCTGGATTGGATTAGCTTTTTGATTAGGTTGTTTGGATACCGGTGTCTGTGTGTGTGTGTGTGTGTAAAAGATGTTGAATTTGTTTGGCTCTTGAAACCCTAACAGAATGCCAAAGATGTGGATTTAGGTTATCTTTTGGTGATTATGGTTCGGGTAAGATTAGGTGAGTACTAACAATATGGAAAGGTAGTTAGGTGGATTTTTTGGGTGTTTGTGCACTGGGTTTGTTTCTTGATGGATGATGCATAGTAATAACAAACTGGATTGAACAAATACGTAACACTTTGCTTTAGAGTGGTTATATCGTAGGATGAGGGTTTTGGATCTTTAGGATGTAAGATTGATTGCCTCCACCGGTTGTGGTTAATTCACTTGTTGGTGTCACGCCCTCCCCCCTTGCCTTGCAGGTTTGTAATTCTTGTGTCTATCATCCCTAAAGGTGAAGTTATAGACGTTCAAGCACGTGATTGTGGTCAGGTTTAGGTTTGCAAGTAATAGTGTTTAGGGACCTTCGAAACCTGATTGTGTTATAGGGTGGACTTTTGCCGTGTTTCTGCATTTAGCATTATGTCTCTTGACAGGTGATGTTAGGTTATTGAGGTATTGATTAGTGTTCTTCTTGAGCAGCTTGTTGCTGGGATGAGGACTTGGATCTTTAACATGTAAGATGATTTTCTCTATGGCTTGAGGTTCATTCTCCTGTATGTATCAAATTTGCTGTTGACATGTGATGGTCCCTCTCCCTGTCATTGTACGTGCTGTAAAACTTGGGTGAAATCATTGACATTCAAGCATGTGTTGTTTTGCTGGTTTTGAGAAAAACTTGTACTATTGTACCCAACTTGGAGTTTCAGTATTGCTGAAAAGATAAGGGTAGTGTCAATGAAAGTCTCTATTTTAACGTAAGCTGTTAGTAGCTGCTGTTTCAACTGAGTGACTTGGTGTTGTTTTCTTTTTCTTGGTCGCAAAAAAGAAAAATTGGTAAGAAGGAAACATAGACTACAACGTGTGTCCTTTCTTCTTTGAGAGACATGCTTCACATGTCAAGTTGATTGTCTCCTTTTGTGAGCCAGTATAATCTGTACTTTTTTTTTTGGGGGGTAATTCTTGTGAAGTGTAGTTCTTTTGGTGTATCTAAATAGATTGAACTTGTATGGTTGACTCCCTTGCCATTTATCCATTTTATTGCAATGTCTGTTTTAAAAGGATTAGAGAATGAACTTTTGTCGGATATACTTCACCTCTTTACTTGTATAGGCTTATCTATGAGAGTGTTGAGTTTGTTCCTTCTTTTGAAGATTTTTCCTCTAGGTTCTTTATTTTCCATTTTTACATTCAAGTAACATGGTTGACGCGAACCTATGATAAATGCTATACTTGGTATTTAATGTATTTTATATCTCATTGACTTGTTTGAACTTTTGACTTGCAGAATTCATCTTGTTTTACTTAATTCTTTTGATCACTTGAGAGGTTCTACACTTGCTATTTGAGTTGACTTCTGGCATGTCATGTGCATTTTCTGCTAGAGAGAAACTTCAAGTCGCAAGAGGTGGACCTAGTTGGATATATCATTTAGTTTGCATGTGTTTACATATGAGATGGGTTCTAGAGGAAGGATGTTATTTGATCTTAATGAACCCCCTACTGAGAATGATGAGGAGAATGATAGTATGATCTGCTTCCAGCCTCAAAGGGCAGTTCCTTCTTCAAGTACCCACACTTCTGACTTATTCTCATCATCCCATAGTCCGCAAAAATCTGTAAATAACCACTCATTTTCCCATGCATCCTCCGTTTCTGGATTTCAGCCTTTTATTCGGCTAAAAGTTGCTCAGGGATCTGTAATTAGTGTTGAGAAGAAGACTGGCGATATTGCCACCACGGTTGCTTTATCTAAGACAAGTACACCACATGCAAATGCTCAATTTCCTGAGAAGGAAGAGGGGGAATGGTCTGATGCAGAGGTCTCTGCTGATGATGACGGAGGCAGTGGCATGGATGAAGGCACAATTACTGGTATTAATAGAGACCCAGAGGAGAAAAGAGTGGAATTGGACCCTAGTCTGGGTACAGAGAGTATTTTAGGTGATAAGGATGGAAATTGTGAGCATGCTTCTATAGTGATGGATACGGGTATAAGTACTAGGAGAGGCAGTAGCAGCCGAAATTCACAAGGGAGCTGCAAGACTGATACTTCCATGGATGGGCAGGACGAGTCTGGGATGGTTTCAAGGCAGATAGAAATAAGGGGAGCTGAAGCAAGTCATGCACCGAAGTCCGGGAATAGTACTGGAAAACGGCCTAAGTTGGATCAGCACAAGGAAGCAATGCTAGGAAAGAAGCGCAGTAGGCAGACCATGTTTCTTAAACTCGAGGATGTAAAGCAAGCTGGATCAACTAAAACATTAACCCCGAGAAGGCAAAACTTTGCGCCGCCTGTCACTACTCGCACTGTGAAAGAGACACGCCCTCTTCTTGCACCTGCTGAACGTACTGGAGAGAAGCAGATTCAGGCGATGATCCAGGATGCCAAACAGGCTGATTTATCAAACATTGAAGGAGACAGTCATGTGGAATCTAATGACCCTAAATCTGAAGGTAGTAATGGTGATACAAATTCAGGACTTCTAGGTCGTCCTAGGAGGCTGAATAGCGCAACAGATCTGGCTTCAGAGCCTCAAGCCATTCCTAGACAGGGGTCATGGAAGCACCTGCCAGATTCGAGGCAGCTGAAGAATTCACAGGTCTCCGGCAGGAAGCCAGCTCTAAGCAGTCAAAATTCTATGGATTCAAAGTTGGCAGTCAAAAAACTTCCCTCCAAGAAGCCACCTACTATCAGTGCTCAATATCAGGACACTTCAGTGGAACGTCTTCTGCGTGAGGTGACTAATGAAAAGCTGTGGCTTCACTCAGGTATCATATTTTTGTGTCTGAGCATATAACTTTTGAGATTGTATAGAGATGTTTTCCTTATTTCTCCTTTCTTGCATGTTAGTTTGTGGTAGTGCAAAATAAATGTTCTTATGCTATGTTGTATGTGTTGGTTGACGTAAGGTTTTATTCTTTCATTGCTTGGGTACTTGCAAAATTACTTTCCACTGATGCCTGTTGGCTTTTAGTGTGACACCAAATGATATCCTTGCCTAAATCATATTGGATTCTGTCAATGTCTTAGAGAAAGGTTTGTATTCTTGAGGGATACCTAGGTAACCATTTAATTATACAACTTTCTCCTGCACCACTTCTGATCTGGGAAAAAGCTGTTTCGTAAGAATAAGTTGCCAGTTTCTGAATGCAATTTCATCTGCAGAAGCAATATTTTCATACTGCAGTTTGTTGACATGCATTAGTTTGGATTGTCATGCAAAGGGAAGGACCTTTGACTAGTAATAATCTTATAAAAATGGTTATGTAGATACAGACCTACCATCTTCTGCAAGAGAGAGCTATTTTGCTTGATCTGGGCAACGCATTTCAAGCTTCCTTCATTTTTTTCACCTGTTTTAAATTTGCTGTTGTGTAACGTGGGAAGAGAGAAATTGGTGTTTCAGGACACAAATTTGACTTGCATTATCACCTAAGCGTCATTTAGGAGAAACTAATTTCAAGCACTGATGTTATGTTATAGAAGGGCCTTGTAACGTTTATATCAGTTTCTGCCATCATTCTCATGGCTTCTTTGGTACTGTATTCCATAATATGGTATTATGGATGAAATAGGTTTTTCCAAGCTAGTTATTTAATTAGTGGTAATGTTTGTATTGCTCAGGCCCATGCATAGCAGAGGGGATCTCTGCAGCTCCATGTGGTGGGCGTCCAACTGTCAGGAAAGCCTGTTGTATGGAAGAAATTCCTTTCTTCTGAGCACTTTTTACCTGTTTTAATCATTACCTTCATTTGCAGGGGAATATTTAGGGAGATAATTAAGTTCATTTTGCTCATAGGAAGTCCACTTTTGAGTTCCTTTAATATCTCTGAGACGATGCCAAATTGCTTTTGTGCATGCATAACATCTAATTTGTAGGCCATTTCAGCTTTTGCATCTACTGAGCCGAGTGAAGAGAGTTTCACTACCTCTGTTTCGCTTTATATGGCTTACTTGCGTGTGTGTTGCCCGTTTGTTCAATAGTTTATTTATTAAGTCATTTTTTTGGTTTTTTTTCCCTTGTGAGAGCACTTTAGTTTTTCCTCTCATTGTTTTTACTTTTGTGGAGTATAATTATTGTCATTTTGGCACATCAGAGGAGGCGGAGCTTCAGTGTGTCCCTGGTCGCTTTGATTCTGTGGAAGAGTATGTCAGAGTGTTTGAGCCCTTGCTTTTTGAGGAATGCCGGGCTCAGCTTTACAGTACTTGGGAGGAATCAACTGAAACAGTTTCAAGAGACTTGCATGTAATGGTCCGCGTAAAAAGCATTGAAAGACGAGAAAGAGGTATAATGCATGTTTTAGTCTCTTAAAATTTAATTCTTATGCTGTGATGTTTTGCGTAATTCATTTTGAGAAACAAATAAAGTAGTCGTTTTCCTCTTGAGTTGATCAGTTCTTGGTGGGACCAACATTCATGAATAGCCTTTTTAGGATTCGTGTTTGATAGTGAAGGCTTGGATGTCAAATGCTTTGTCTGCCTCATAGCCTTTAGGGTTTGTATTGAAAATGAAGGTAAAGGCGTTGGCTGCAAATCACATTACGTAGTTACTCTAGTCATCAAATTTTAGCTGGATGGGACCATATCATTCCTCCCTTCCTTTCTGCCTGTTGTCATCTGAACTTCATTAGCTTTTGACTATTACTCGCCTGTAATGTAACACATTAAAAGTGGTGTGGTGTTCAAAAAGTGATGTTTCTTGGCTTTGTTTCTTTAGCTTTGTGGTGTTTTTTTCTTTTTTGTGCTTTGTTTTCTCATGTTTGTATATGGTGTCAGGATGGTATGATATAATCGTTCTTCCAGCAAATGAGTGCAAATGGACATTCAAGGAGGGTGATGTTGCAGTTCTTTCATCCCCAAGGCCTGGATCAGGTTTGTCATGTGAAATAAAGTGTTTTTAGCTTAAATATGTGGATCTTAACTTGTTTTACTAAAGCAGTTCGAAGCAAGAGGATCAATGCTTCTGCAGTTGAAGATGATGATGAGCCTGAGGTCTGCGGACGTGTGGCTGGAACAGTGAGGCGGCATATGCCAGTTGATACTCGTGATCCTCCTGGGGCTATCCTTCATTTCTATGTTGGGGACTCTTATGATCCTAACGGGTGAGTTGATGTTTGCCAATTTTCATGTTAGGAGTTATTGGTTATTAGTTACACATGAAGATTTTCTCCTTTAATTAATTTCTCAGCAAGGTTGACGATGATCATATCCTGAGGAAACTACACCCCAAAGGGATCTGGTTTCTAACTGTGCTTGGCTCACTTGCAACTACCCAAAGAGAATACATCGCTTTGCATGCATTTCGTCGCCTCAATTCTCAGGTAATTCTGGAAAAAGGTAAAGATTAAGTCCATTTACAATGCTTATATGAACAGAGGAATAATACTTTTTTTTTTTTGTAGATGCAAACTGCAATCCTTCAACCCAGTCCAGAACACTTCCCAAAGTACGAAGAACAGCCCCCTGCGATGCCAGAATGCTTCACTCCGAACTTTGTTGATCACCTACATAGGACCTTTAATGGACCCCAGCTAGGAGCAATTCAGTGGGCTGCAATGCATACAGCTGCTGGTACAACTAATGGGATGACAAAGAGGCAAGATCCATGGCCTTTCACTCTAGTCCAGGGGCCTCCTGGAACGGGTAAGACACACACCGTCTGGGGAATGCTGAACGTTATCCACCTGGTTCAGTATCAACATTACTACACTGCTTTGCTTAAGAAATTAGCACCTGAAAGCTACAAGCAAGCTAATGAGAGTAACTCGGACACTGTTGCCACTGGATCCATAGACGAAGTGCTCCAAAGCATGGATCAGAATCTGTTTCGAACTCTTCCAAAACTTTGCCCAAAGCCTAGGATGCTAGTTTGTGCTCCTTCAAATGCAGCAACTGATGAGCTACTTACACGTGTTCTTGATCGGGGGTTTATAGATGGTGAGATGAAGGTTTACAGGCCTGATGTGGCCCGTGTTGGGGTTGATTCCCAAACACGTGCTGCCCAGGCAGTGTCTGTTGAGCGTAGAACTGAACAGCTTTTGGTGAAGAATCGTGATGAAATATATGGATGGATGCACCAGTTAAGAGGTCGTGAATCTCATTTGTCTCAGCAGATGGCTTGTCTGCAGAGAGAACTTAATGTCACAGCTGCTGCTGGTCGTGCCCAAGGATCTGTTGGAGTTGACCCAGACATTCTTGTGGCTCGGGATCAGAATAGGGACACTTTGCTACAAAGCCTTGCTGCGGTGGTTGAAAACAGGGATAAAGTTCTAGTAGAGATGTCTCGCCTTCTCATTTTGGAGGGCAGGTTTCGTGCAGGTAGCAACTTCAATTTGGAGGAAGCTCGTGCCAGTCTAGAGGCGAGTTTTGCTAATGAGGCCGAGGTCGTTTTTACTACTGTCTCAAGCAGCGGTCGCAAGTTGTTCTCTCGTCTTACTCATGGCTTTGATATGGTTGTGATTGATGAAGCAGCCCAGGCCAGCGAAGTAGCAGTACTTCCTCCCCTTGCTCTTGGTGCGGCACGCTGTGTTCTTGTGGGGGATCCACAGCAGCTTCCTGCAACAGTTATCAGCAAGGCGGCTGGAACCTTGTTGTACAGTAGAAGCCTCTTTGAGAGGTTCCAGCAAGCAGGCTGTCCAACTATGTTGTTGTCCGTGCAGTACAGGATGCATCCTCATATCAGAAGTTTTCCTTCTGGGTACTTTTACCAAGGACGCCTTACAGATAGTGAAAGTGTTACTAATTTGCCTGAGGACGTCTACTACAAGGATTCTCTATTGAGGCCTTACATTTTTTATGATATTACACATGGTCGAGAGTCCCATCGCGGTGGATCCGTCTCTTATCAGAATATACATGAAGCACAGTTTTGTCTTCGTTTGTATGAGCATCTACAGAAAACATTGAAATCTTTTGGTCTGCCAAAAGTTACTGTGGGCATAATCACTCCGTATAAGTTGCAACTGAGATGCCTTCAGCGTGAGTTTGAGGAGGTTTTGAATTCTGAAGGAGGGAAGGACCTCTATATCAATACTGTGGATGCTTTCCAAGGACAAGAACGGGATGTCATCATAATGTCTTGTGTCAGGGCCTCAAGTCATGGGGTCGGCTTCGTCGCAGATATTCGGCGAATGAATGTTGCTCTCACTCGTGCAAGAAGAGCTCTTTGGGTAGGTGTCTGTTCTTTCTGTCGCCTTCTGTGAACATGCGATGTCCGTAGGGCTTTTTTTTGTGATTATTAATCTTAAAATGTTTTAACAGGTCATGGGAAATGCCAACGCTCTAATGCAATCTGAGGATTGGGCCGCATTAATTGCTGATGCTAAAGAAAGGAATTGCTACATGGATATGGGTTCACTCCCTAAAGATTTCTTGTTACCAAAGACTCCTGCGTATGCACCATTGCCAGCTAAGTTCTCTAATATCAGGGGGTTGAGATCTGGGCTAAGGCATAGATCGTATGATATGCACATGGAACCGAGGTCAGGAACACCATCTGAAGATGACGAGAAGTTGAATGCATCCTTAATTTCTAGGAATGGGAACTATCGGCCCTTAAAGCATCCAACAGAGAATTCATTGGATGACTTCGACCATTCAGGTGATAAATCCCGAGATGCGTGGCAATATGGCATTCAGAAGAAGCAAAGTTCTACTGGGGCCATGGGCAAGAGAGACTTGTAGCAGTTGGTTGATGGCCAGAGAGTCTTTTTGCCCGCTGTGGGAGCTTCAGAGCACTGAAATTCTTTTGTGCTTGCTCCTAGCTTTGACTGCATTGTCTTGAGCAAAGCACAATCAACTTGGAAGAAGATATGCTGCATTATGTGAAAAAAACCAGGGGATGGAGGACTTGGAGAGATGGCAGCCAACCTGGCCAGAAGCTGGTACGTTTGTGGAGGATATAACTTCTTACACTGCTATGGTTCTCAATGACGCGCATCCTCTTCTCTCGTAGATTGTGCCAATTGAACCCGTGGTCCACGATTACATAAAAGGTAAGCAGTTTGGTTATTGCATGCATAGACATGTAGTCTCTGGATTTGAGATAATTAGCCTGATGTTCACGAGTTTGCTGTTTGTTTCGGGCAACGTACTCAGGAACCAACGCATGGCATAAAGCACTCGGTCATCAGTGCTGGTAATTTTCATCCTTTGAAAGGGTTCATTGCCAAATTGTCATTATTGAACTGCGTGGTTTTTCTTGACTAGAAGTTGGGCCTCTCCTCTGGCAACATTCAGCTGCTGAGAGCTGATTTGGGAGAGCTGGTAGAAGGAGCTCTCGGTTAAGGTTTGGTGTACATTCTTTAGGCATGTGAGTATCTATGCTTGTTGCGTGGAGGGGATATTCAAGATATCGGAAAGGTAATATATAGTTGCTTCCATTTTACGTAAAGGAGGCTTAATGCTAAACCTGCATCAACACGCTGTACAGAAAAAACAGGAAAATATACGGGTTGTACAAGTAAAAAAATCTAATAGCAAAGGCCACTTTTTGGTATGTTGGTGGGCTCCTGTACATATTTTAGCTGTAGAACTATAAGATCTTCTTGTGATGCATCCCCTCCGCCACTCTCACCCCCCAAAATTGAAAAACAAACCGACCCCATTATAAAATGGGGTTTGTTCTGTTTACGGATGATTCTTTTATTATATTCACAAGTATTTTATTTTTCTCGTATCAGCGCAGTAGTGCTCTGTGCTCTTGAGGGATCTTTATGGTTAAGTACATCTGGCCAAAGTAGACAATATTGTGCTGTCCGGGATACCGATGACTCTAACCTTCTAATATCATTAGTAGGGCTGTATGCGAATCGAGTTCGAGCCGAACATGGGTGTGTTCGAACTCGGTTCATTTAAGTTTTAGCATGTTCGAGCTCGGTTCGTGTTTGTCAAGAACCAAAATATTAACGTTTGAACTCGGCTCGTGTTCGTGACGGTGAGATCCGGGCTCGGCTCGCTTAACTCGTTAAACGAGTCAAACTCGAGTTCGGAAGCTCGTCTCGCATTCATGTTCAAGTTCCAATCAAAGCTTCGAAATTACTCAAAATCCTCAAATCATTCATGCAATCAAGCTATAATTAATAAACGAGACATAGAAGATACAAGGAGCGATGCAGACTCAAAAACATTGAAAAATAAATCTGATACATCATCGATGACATAGACAACGACTTGATGATTGAGGTTGAGCCCTTGGTTTTGCAGGCGATAGATTTGCAGATCGGAAACTTGGCTTTGCGACTTTGCAGCTTTAAAGGTTGAATCCGGTGACAAAGGTTGATTCGGGTTGGGAGATGACGGCGGCGTGATATCCATGATGTTCGTTTGCGTGACTGAAGAGGTGAGGAGAGAGGGAGGGGTCTATGTGCGATCTTGTGTTTTACTAGGTAGGACGGAGAGTGCGGCTGTGTGAGTGCAGAGTGCGGCTGAGTTGTAATGTTTAGGTTTATGTTTTAGTTTATATAGTAGGGTTTTTGTCGGGCCCTTTAAGATTGGACTCTACTAAGGGTTGGGCTTTATGTTAATAAGTGGGCTTGGGATTTTGGGTTACTTCAAGGCCTGGCCTTCAACTATAAAATTTAATTTTTGAACTTTTATATAAATATTAATTATGTAAATATATTATAATTAATTTAATATTTAGACGAGCTGTTGTGAACGTGTTTGTGAATATTTTAGTGTGTTCATTTTCGGCTCGTTTAATAAACGAGTCATAAAAACTTGTTCATGTTCGGTTCGTATAATATACGAACGAACGCGAATGAGTTTTGTGGAAACGAATTTTGGGTTCACGAACGGCTCGGTTGTTTACAGCCCTAATCATTAGATAATATGCTATAAAATCCTTGCCTCTCTTAGCCCCTTCTCCCATTAGAGTGCCTCTCCTATTCCAACGGCCATAAATGCTTGGGATTAATGGTCTGGAATCATGAGATGTTACTTGGATTTTGATCTCTTACAGACATTAAAATCACGTTTTATGAGAGTAGGGTACCGTACTTTAATTTTTTGCTAGAGGAACATTTACTTGTGATCGTCGTGCCATAAACAGTCAATAGAGCAGAGGATGCTCAATGATAAGATTTGTGAAGTTCAATCTTCCTTACAGGTTAGGTGTGATTGTAGCTTCAATGCAATTAATATAAGATAACCTGAACTTAGCTTTGATGAATGATATAACAATACCTAACTATATTGGGTAAGTATGATGACTTCTGAAAATGAAACTATCTTTGGAGGCGGATAGTCCGAGGTGTCAAAACAGCATTATAAGAACGACTTTCTGACTGATTTTCTATGGGAGTAACACTCTTTGGCTGAGGATGTTACTGTTACAAGCAGCGAAGGCTGCTTCTCGGCAATGACCTTTGGGACTCTTGCAGTAGCGCATGACAAGTGTAATAACCGGATTATATGAGTTGAGTTGTATACAAATAGAGGCCATGCTCAAACTTGTGTTTCTTTTAATCTTCAAAATTTTGTTTGCTCTTGGTTTGCAGTTCGTTTCAAAAAATTTATGTTCGATTTGAGTTTGTTCGTTTAATTATGAACTTGAAGATGAAAACTTATGATTTCATCTTAGACAATTAACCCCAAACCACATCAAAAACCGGATCAACCCCTGTCTTGATCTGATTTTCTAAATAAATGAAAAGAATCAAGAAAGACAGAGATTGTTGTGTTATGGTATTTGGTTAATGAAAGAATTAACCTCGCGACCAAATTGTTGACCTTATAGGCAACATCAAAATGGACATTAGACAGATTTTTGGAGGTTGAAGAGATCGACTAGGGCTCGTTGCTCATAGAGAAACCTTTTGCCATGGCTTGTATAGTGTGTGTGTGTGTGCGCGAGTGTGTGTGTGAGAGAGAGAGAGAGAGAGAGAGAGAGAGATGTGCATCCGTAATCTGAGATAGAGAAAAACAAAAGAGAAAGGTGTGCCTATTATTGTAATTTTGAATTTTTACATAGAATTAGTGGTATAAAATTAAACAGGGTTTTCTCAACCAAAAAAAGGGCTAATTACACCTATATTCCTGAAGTTTTAGAGTAATTGACATGCGAGGTTACAAAGTTTCAAAATGTAACACTTATTTCCATTGACAAACAAATAAAAAAATACTTAACGGTTTTGACAAAAAAACTTGATTGCCCCTGACTTTAAAATAAATTACCCACTTAATTTACTGTTTATTCTTCCTCTCCCCAAAAAAATTGAACGCCGTCTGCCTCTTCCTCTCCCCACAATAGTGAGCCCCGCCTCCACGCCGTTGCCTCCCCATTATAATCACCCGCCCACCTCGTCATGCCCACAAAACCCTTCCCCGGCGGTAACCGATCACCGTCAAGGCAGTAGCAGGCCCTCCGGCGAGGCACCGGCGCCGCATGATCGCGGTCTCACTCCCGATCTACCTGTCGCCATACCGGTCTCCACCATCACCGCCGCGACCTACCTCTGTACCCCGCGTCATCCGAGATTGCAAGCATCACCGAGCTACGTCAAGACACCGGCCTCCTCCTTCAAGATGCGCGCCACCGTGACCACCAGCAAGGCAGCGCCATCACCACCACGATGGGCTTGCACCATCGCGCCCACCGGTGCGATCACCATCGTTGCAATGGCCAGATCTGTCTCCTTCCCATCCAGTCTTCCTCCCTCCCTCACCAAGGGCTTACCGCGCGTGGTGGGGCAAGTCTGCCGGATGGTGGGGCGAGGGGGACTGCCGGCGGCATGGGTTTGCCAAGGCACTTGTCGGAGGCATCTCGGCAGCTTGGGTTTGCCAAGGGGCTTGGCGGCATGAGGGGGGGAGGGGGGCTGCTGGCGGCGTGGGACCGCAGAGGGGGGCTGCCGGCGGTGACTTCAGATTTAGGGTTTAAATCGTGGAGAGAGAAAATTAGGATATCAAATTATTCACGATATACTGTACAGGGGTAGTATTGCCATTTTTAAAATACGTAATGACGAAAATTACACTTTTTGGACGGAATACTGACGGTTGGATAAAAGTGTTACTTTTTTTAACGTTTTTGGTCACGTATGTTACATTTTGAAACTTTGTGGTCTCGCGTGTAATTACTCCAAAATCTCAGGGACATAGGTGTAATTAATCCAAAAAAAACTCTAAAGAGGGAATGCTTGGGTTTTAGATTCTTTGAGCTATTTAGGTCCTGGGTTTTAGGCCTTTGGGCTGTTTAAGTTTTTGGCTATTTGGGTTTTGAGCCATTTTCCTACAAATAAAAAATTTCCACTAATAATTTTAAAAAATTTTATTGCATAAACGAGCATATTCATGAAAGCTTGGAAGTGTTTGAGCTTCAGTCCTTTACTAACGAAACTAGAGAAATTGTTCATATACTGTTCATAAAATATTTGAATGAACATAAATAAATTTTTAGTGAAAGAATAGTGAGCTGTTCATGAATAGCTCAATTCATTTACAGCCTTGTAATTGAGCTGGGGACTAATTGCATATCCTGTCAAGAGAAACACCCAAAAATAGCCTTTTAGGGAACTGATCTCAAATCTTGTGAAGAGAGACATCCAAAAATAGTCTCTGTGAATGATGGTATGGTTGCTTTATCTTAGGACTTGACTTTAGGACATTTCTAAGCATCTCAAATGGTCAGTTTCATGTTTCTTCTTTTTTAGTATGAACGCAATCTCTTTTTTTTTGAAGAAGAAGAAGATGAGAAATGTTTACCATAAGATCGATCGTAACTGTAGAACCAATCCCTCAGATATTTCGTTGCAACATAGTAAAAACCAATCTTGAAAGTAAACGACAGTTGAATATTGTTTTTAACTTTGATCTGGAATCTTTTATTTGAAACATAATTTAAACAAAAGATGGTCAACATATGGCGTTAGTCTGGATGCTGAAGTATTGTTCGCTTTGACCTGGCCAGTGCTACGTGAGCAAGTTTTTCGTCAATGTGACATTCTTGTGTTGTTTTCTCATTTACACGATCCTCACTTCAAGTCAAAAAATCATTTATTCCAATAAATGATTTCTCTGTTAAAGTATTGAACAATATCTATCCAACGGAAACTCGATCTCAAGCTCGATTTATTTTCTTGCATTGCAATTTATAAGATCAACAAAGAGATGTTGCAGAGTGTTTGAGACTGATTTTTGGACGGTCAAATCTTATTAAATACAGATTGAATATTTGGTAAGAAAAATAAACTGATTAAATGTGCTTC